>OMMV01042780.1:0-13675 GCA_900302635.1 Chatrabus melanurus | reverse complement strand
ATTTGACAGTAACTTTCCAGTTTTGCCAAGCGAGGTTTACACTTATCTTTCCCAAGTCCTCATTGGCTTTAGATGACTGTGGCTCAGTCGGTAGAGCCAGTTATCCATTAATTAAAAGGTTGGTTGTTCAATTCCCGCTTGTGTGTCCAAATGTCGTTGAGCAAAGGAGGAAAAAAAGCTAAAGGTCCTGGGGTGAGTGAATAGGAAGCATTTAAGAACATGACAGGGCACTCTGAAAAACAAAAACACTTTCTTATCCGATCTGACACAGTTTTGAAGTAGAATTTACTAATGATATGTGAGTAACACTTACTAACAAAAACAAGAGAATACACCCAGTTAAATCTACTTAGAATTTCTGTGTGGAAATTCTTACCAAAGTTTTTTCAAGTAAATTTCACTCCACATTTTTTTCAGTGTATTCTACGTAGTTAAAGGCTTTTCTTTTGTGTCTGTTTTTATTGTGTTTATTGTTATTTCCTACTTTGTTGTGCTGTAGCCTATAAAGAAAGTCTACAGTTAAGTCCAGATTGAACGATATGGAGAGACAGATAGCTGTGTTTTAGTTGTTAAAAATACATTCATCCTCATAATTATTTTGTATCTATTTTTACACATACAATGCCTATTTGCTGGAGGAAAACAACAGCATTTCTCCTCCTAGTTGAAAGATTTCAAAGGAAATGTACTACCTGATTGACCAGTCAGTCGCGAACTGTACCAGAAGCGATATCCACCATAAATAGACTTGCTGCATATTTGAAGCAAAGCAGAGCATAGATACGCTTCTGAAATGCGTTGCTATGCAGCTGGTGAGCCAGCAAGTAGTGAGTAGAGTGGTGGCTATCAGCTCCTTCAATGTGTTGTAGATGCAACAAAATACAGAAGGGACACAGATGGTGTGTTTAAGGGGAACGGCGCAAATGGCTTCTTGTGACAAATGATATGAACGCACCAGCTCTGCACCTGACCACACCTCGTTTATAGACTGACACGCCCACATGAGGGCAAGGGTACATTCTATTTACAGAATGGGAGCACTGGGCATTAAATGACAACCGCATCAGGTGGAAACTAGCGATAACAGTTGCATTGAGCTGTACGCAACTTTGCATTGAGTGAAAGATAGAACCCATTGAGTTACTTTGTTCAAACATGGACGGAGGTCTTGGAAATACATTTCTCCGAGTAGTAGTACGTAGGTCTTGTCTTGGTCTAGTCTTGTTCATAAATATAGTAGTGTGCAGAATCAGTAATAAACATCACCATAACCTGTAACACCCTACCGACAGTCTAGAGTCTAGACTAACATTCTAGATCAGGGGTCACCAACCCTGCTCCTAGAAATCACATGTCCTGCATGTTTTCCAAATCTCCCTGCTCCACTCACTTTTAATGAACTAAGTCAGGTGTGCTCAGCCAATCAAGAAAGAGGAAACACCAGCCTTGACTAATCAGCTGTAGCTGCAGCAGGTAGATGTGGAAAACATGCAGGGCAGGTGATCTCCAGGAGCAGGGTTGGTGAACCCTGGTCGAGGTGAAACTCCAGACTGGGTAAAATGCATTTTATGGCACCCCCTTACCACAAATTGTTACAGGCACTGATCCTTATTTGTCTGAACAGCATCTATTTTGTCTATTTTGCTGCACGTCTCTAATTCTGGCCCTGTGTTTTCTGGATGTATGCACGCACAGGACCGAAAATAATGCACCCACATGTACTACTGTGTGAGGGTGTGAGAAGCTTGCTCACCTTGTAATTTGTATGTACAACCTTTTGAGGTCATCTTAACAAATTTAGGCAAAAAAATCTATGCTTTCCTGAGAAAAATGAACTGTATTTATCTCTGAACTCTATTTATCAATCCTGACGGTTCAGGTTTTTTAAAAACAAAATAAAAGCACAGGCTTGTTTCATCCACACACATTCTCGTGCAGAAATGTCTCTGTGGGCTACAGTACAAAATATCCACTCTAATATATCAAACAGAACAATTCCCAAGTTGTGCACGGCTATGGAAACAACAATAACCTAACAATAAGTATTTTGTTTCGCCCTCTGGCGAAGACTGTCAGCGAGAGAGAGAGACCTTCAACATTTGCAACCTAATGTGGGAAAGTTTTCACTGAGCAAAAACTCAACTTGACACTTATGTACAAGTCCACAGCCTGCTATCACGGAGCACACAAACTGTGACTTGAGGTCAAATATGCCCCGACACAGGAATCCACAAACAGTCTGCTGACCCTTAAGGTTCCATTTAAATAGAGACAAGCATTTTGATACTTCTGGGCTTTGATTTGTTATCACCAATGCACAATCTCGACTTTTCCTGTCTTTCCAATCAACACATTCAGATCACACAGTCACAAACCAGCAGCACGTCACCACAGCTGTGCTTCCATAGGACGCCTCCTCCCCTGTCAAACATTGCAAATGAAAACATAATAACGCCGACACGACCACAAGCTGAGTGCGTGGCATCCAAACTCATTTACACTGTGTCAGGGCTTTGTGCAAAATTATCTGCTTCATCGACCTGTGATGCCTGCTGCAATCGTAGCATCTCCAAAAGTGGATGAAAAAATAAATAAAAATTGCCTCTCTCTCCACCATCCTGTCTGTCAGCCTCTCTGTGCGACACATCATGCACACAACAAAAACCATCCTGCAACATAAAAGCTGTGAGCTTGCCCCAAGTCAGTCTTAGCCCAATACACGACATGAAAAGCGCAGCACGGTAAAAACATCGCAAATTGAAATTTCTTTGTCACTCAGAGAGATCCTTTATTAATATTGTATGCTCTTCTACAATGCAGTGGCAGTGAAAAACAAAATTATGTTTCAACCAGAAAAAACAGGTCACAGGTTTGATTGGATGGGTAACCATGAGCCAGTGAGATTAACAGCTACGACATCATTTAACAGCACAATAGCAACAGTTTCAAGCCAGGAAGGAAGCAGCAACATTGCTTTCGAATAAACAATAGATTGGTTGCACACGCTGAATCTCAATTGCTCTGCTCAAGCAATTGTTTCTGACAGATGGAGCAGCGACACCACACATCCTAATGGTCCTGATGATTTCATTAGGCCTCCCCTCACCGCTGCGATGATTGCCTCAGGAAGACTTGTGATCGAGAAGAAGCATGCCACAAGTTTTCAGACTGACCCTTGGGACCAGCAATCAGTAGCTTTGTGCTCCAGGAAAATAAGCTCTTATATGCGTTTGTCACAGGACACTGGCAATCATGTGACCTCTGCACGCTGCACCGACTAATGAATCCCTCGGGAGCCGAGAGGCCCGGTCGGGTCAAATCCCCCTCCCAGTTATGGAATGCATTGATTAGACGCAGTGTTACTATATCCAATCTGTCACACCAAATGAACAGTTACAGCTCCAATGCCGCATCAGAGATCCCAGAGGAAAAAGCAGCACCTCCGTTCTGATGAAATAAATCATGAGAGCTGATGCCAGGTGAAACGATTCTTCCATGGATGGAAGTTTGGTCCCAAACCAAGAGCTGGAGGTCATAATGAGTGGACATGCATATACCTTTCTGATCCTGTCCTGCAGAGATAGTTTAACCACTGGCTGATGAAACACATAACCTTGAAATGCTGTCAGTTATTTGTGCTTTATTAAAAAAACATGTTGAATTTTTTTTAGAAAATAAGAATGGTGAAACTTGAAAATAGCTTTTGCAAATTTTAACCCGCAGGAGTCAAAAGTAAGAGCATTAGCCATAAGAATGTTGTGATGTACCATTACTAATATCAGGAGAGCTCTTTGGCTATTCAGTACTATGCAAAACATTTTAGGTACCTTTATTGTATCTCAAACATTTTAAAAATAATCAAAAACTCCTAAATATCTAATATTTATGAATGAAAATAAATAAAATATGTGACTTTCACCTTTAAATATAAATAATCTCTTTTAGGTGGTCTCCTGTAATTTATAAGAAATGTTGGTTATATTTAGTCAAATTTGTACTATAATTTCATTATTGAGTAATCATTGGAAACTTTATGCCATTCTGTACTGAGTAGTACAATTACAAAGAAATCGCTATTTTCTTTTTTTCTTTGTTTCTTTGTTTGTTTGACATCTGTGCAGAATAGCTTCTGTGGAGGTATTGTTTAGAGTCTATGTGTGAACAAAATAAGAGTTTTGATCTGATTTGGACCAAACTTGGTGGAATGTTTGAGGATCACCCAAGGACAAAGTGTTTTGATTCTGTAGAAAATCAGTTGAAAAGTCAAGGTCACAGGCCAAGGTCAATATTTTGGCCCAATGCTTATATATATTTAGAATGACTATTCTGAGGAATATAGAGATGGTTACACATATGGTTACTAAAACCCTAATGGAAATCCATGTATCACCTTGCTATTGGGCACATGACCTTTGAACTTGGGTGAGCATGAAAAGTCAAAATCAAGGTAATAACTGTTTAAGTCAAACAGTTTGGAGCCAGTATGGATCAAACATGGTGGAATGTGTTTGTGTGAATCAAGAATAAAGCGGTTCGATTTTAGACAGAATTGAATTGTCAAGGCCACACAGAACTGAATATTATGGTGTCAATGAATCACAAGAAAATTCATTTGCATGAATCAAAGTCAAACATGTAAGGCACATGTGTTGCACTATCAGAGTGCCCCTTCTTGGGTATTTTTTGTTTGTTTATTTGTTCGTTTTTTTAAAATGCAGTATTCAAAAATAATAAATGAGACATTTATCCATCCATTTTCTAAACCCGCTTATTCCAATTACGAGTCACAGAGACGGGGTACACCCTGGACAGGCCACCAGCCTGTTACAGAGCTAATTGAAACATTCCTTTAATTAATTAGAAAAAAATCTCACATTAACTGTTCTTGGAATAGGAATGTTTGGATGCTCAAAATTTCATTTTCTTTTGACCTACTGATAAAGAAAAACCATCAAACACTACATTTTCAAGGCAATTCTATGGTGTCTAAAACCTTTGCACAGTAGTCTTTACAGACAGATACTTGTATAATAATTTTTATTTCCTTCAGGTTGTTCGGCTCTCATAAACAGTGCAGATAGCAAAGCCACTCAAACAGAGTCACTTTTCGTCTCAATTTCAGTTTCCCAGTTGCACTGCATTGTAATTTAAACTCAAGTGTTTTGCTCATGTTCAAAATATAATGTTATAAAGCCCAAGCAGATGATGCTGTGAAATCACCAATCTGTCTATACTGCATGAAGGACGCAGTGGATCCATCCACAGACAGTGAATGTTGGCCAGTATTTAGTCAGGTTTGTTTAAACTGCTGTAACAATGACAGGCATAGTGAAAGCACTATCAGGATCAGTTTGTCAATAAATGAGATGTGAAAATTTCAGCTGCAGTTTGTGAGAAGGCACATGGGAGACTCAAGCCTAGATTTTGACTGTTGTATTAACATCCTTCTCTGCTCCACTCCACCATGAAATTGTATAATGCCTCAGTCACACTAGAGTAAAAATAGGAAAGCAACCTCCTTGCAACCAGGAAAAAATGGTGGTCGCCCGGCGATTGCAGTGAATCATGTCGCTGCTGGTGACCGATTGCAAGAAGTTGCCGCGACTGGAGGTTGAGGATGCTGCACGCTCAACCTCCGTGCGACCACATTGAATCAGAACGCAATTGCACAGGTTGCCTGGTGGGAGGTGACCTGTCCCCAAATGACCACAGTTCGACTTGGTCTGAGTGCGATCACTGTCAGACAGGTTGGTGGCGGTTACAAATAATCACCATCTCATTTATAAATGCAGACACATTGCCCACACGTTGCAATCAATTGGAGTCAGCCTGCAACCCGTAGCAAACCATACATATATGAGCAATGTGCAGATCAGCTCTAACTTCATTCAAACCCGCTACTACACATAAATCATCCACCCGTGACCTACATGATCATCATTACAATTATTCGAATCCTCAATGGGTGATTATAGAAGCTGTGGGACAGTGACACTGCTGCTCATGCTGCAGCTGTGTGACTGTAATTTACAGCTCGCTGTCCATGGTGCTGAAATGCAGCTAAAAAGAAAAAGAGAAAATAAAATTCCCCCCACCTCATTAATCGAGGTTCGCTTCAAAGCATCCACATGCATGCACACATGCACTGACAGAGCATATTTGAGTGTGTGTTTAATTACAGACATGCACTTTTGTCTGGAGAGCTGTTTTTTCTGACTGTAGTTTATTGTTGAACCTACATGTGGACACATGAAAACTTACAGAACGAATGAAAAAACGCAGCGCATGGCACAGTATTATGACGGGTGCAGTGAGAATGTGGTAATACATGTTGTGTGATGTGTTTGTTACAATGAATTGAATGTGGTATGCATGTGATGATGCGCATGGTAACAAAATAGTAGGAACATAATAATAGCACATTTTATTCCTCCATGATTTATTACATCCACCTGCAACCCACCCAATTATTCATAATGTTGTTTTTTTGTTTTGTTTTATTTTTTTTTTGTATTACTTGGCCCGCCCAACACACATTCTTCTCCTCCTTCTGGAGAGCCATGATGTGATGTGGTTCTTTCACCTCCACAGCTGCAAGGAAACTGGCATCAGGATCCAGAATCTGCCAGAATAAATATCCTTGATCCGATGGCTGTGTATAGACAGCAACAGATTTGCAACAGCTGGCAACATATTTAGGTTGTTCCCCTATTTGTCACAGTCATTCACCTATTATTGCATGCACATTGCATGTAATTGCCAACTTGGCCCCGTTCCCTCGCACACCTATAACAGACGACTCACCGTCAAACTCCGTCTTACGGCCGTTTTATCGCCATCTGACTGCACAACTGACTGCGGGTGGCCGCAGACCTGGTCACCATCTTTGACACACCCATTTCAGGGATTCGTGGTTGTAACATGATAGCAAGGTGATTGCACACGATCGAGCTAATTTGAGTCACACTGCGGTCTCCAACCAGTTTTTCCTGGTGTGACTGACGCCTAACTGGTCAACGTATTCTCATGACGCATTTTGTATATCATGCAAAAAGTGCAATATTTCATGCATATACCTACAAATTTCCAAAAGTGTGCACAGCACGCATTTTGCATTTAACATTTAGAAAGGTTTCGGGTTAAAATAACAATAATAATAAATATAAGATGAATTTCAGCCTTTTGTCGGACAGAAAATCTGCCATCTTGCTTTTGGTGATGTCATCAGAGCCTCCCAGCTGACGAATACGTGGGATCTGTATGAAATTTGGTGCATTATGTTTTACTATGAATTTTTCTTGAGGATAACTTGAACTGGTGATGCAACAGACGAAGGTTTCACAATCCCCAGCTTCTCCAATCACACCCACAGAAGCTTATAGTGTCTTGGTGGCTTTCCTCACCAGTCCTTTTCTTGCACAGTCACTCAGTTTTTGAGAACTGCCTGCTCTAGTCAGATTTACTGTACAGTACCATACTGTTTGTATTTCTTAATAATTGATGTAAATGAAGTCCAAGACATATTCAGTGTACTTTGAAATGTTCATGTATCCATCCCCTGACTTGTCTAAAGAAAACTGGCTGTAAAAGTAATGACTGGTGTTAAAAATAATTCTTATATTTAATTTAGCCTCCCAAATGGAGGGTCTGTGTATAAAAATGGTTGTAATTCGTTAATGTTTAATGTGATATTTTTCTTAAGTCTCTTGGATTGAATTGAAAGTCTACACTTGAATAACAGTAATTGTTTCATTCCAATGCCATTATGGTGTTGTGCAGAGGCAAAATTACAAAAATTGTGTCACTGTCCAAATACTTATGGCCCTGACTGTACTAATGTTTTGTACATGGCTCTTTGTACTGAACAAAAAAGTAAAAAAATTGAAATTTTTTCATTAAACAAAGAGAAAAGTGTCAGACCATCAGACGGTTTGTGGTTTTAGTCTATGTGCATGTTTTGCTTTCCAGCATCCATTCCCAAAAACTGGAAAGCATCCTTCACAATGGTTTTTGGACCCGCGGACTTAATCCCCAGCTCCCTTTAAGTAACTGAACATGGGAACTCTAAGACAGTCTGGCAGGCTGAGATACAGAAAGGGCACATTTGACAATTCAGCAGCTTCCACACTTACTACTTTGCTCATAAAGCATGATTGCATGCATTAATTATGAAATCGTCAGCGGAACTGCTTAAATATTAAGCAATGAAGCTACTCCTTCTGCCATGTAATAGGTGGGACCGAACCTTTAAAAGCACTGTGGGATCACAGCCCCTCTGACATGCTTTCACTGGCAGCTACAGTAATTTCTCTGAGGCAGATTCTTACTGTAAGTCTGAAACACTGTGTTCCTGCTGAAGCCCTCAAAACTCAACCCACTGACTGACCTGTGAGCAAAACTAATCAGAGCCACTGGGGGGGAACAATGTGCTATCACAGCCATATGCACTTGTTTTGATAAGAAGTTGTCTGCGTCAGCCTCTCCGCTTTGTCAAGGGGTTTGCTGCAATATTGGCAACGGGTTATGAGAGTGCCTGTAGGGTTGCACAGCACAGTTCAATTCCATGTGTGCTGCAATCTCAGAGCTTTCAGGGTTACTAAATCAATTACACAGAGTTATGGAGCCTGTGCCCCCCTTTGTTTCTCTGTGCTTCCATTGGACGAGCTAAATACGCACTCACTGACAAACTAGAGGAATATCTGTGGCTGTGCTTTCCTCACATATTTCAGCCAGTGCAGCTTTTCAGCTGTCCAGTGTTTCTTTCAAGTAGTCCGCAGCGATCAGATGTGAGCTAATGGGCTGGTGTTCACAAGTAACCGGCCAGACCTGAAGGCTTTTGCATAAAAACAGACAATTATGAGGCCAAGCAAAAGCAGAAAAAAAAACATTTTTCCTGTGCTAAGCTTGACCTGGAGCGAGTCTCTTTGAAGAGACGTGTTAATGGCAAGAGAGCTGCAGACTGACGAAGCCTCGGGGCTCCAACGCAGAGCAACTTAATGTACGAAGGCTTGGGGGGAAAAAATAAAACAACACAAAATCTAAAACAGTGTCCAGCTGCTACATAAAACATGCCCCAATAGATAAATGTGCACCCACACACTTACACACATATAACTTCCAACACAGCATCTACACACTGCGGTTTCCACACGCATCACGCTTCATGGTGCACACAATGGAATGATTTCATTCAAACACAGGATGCTAAACTGAGTCACTACACCATGATGTGGGATTTAATGCTGTTTATCTTCCTCAAACTAAAATCAGCCTCACGCTGTCTACTCCATAGAGACTAACTTAAAGGTGAGCAGGTGCCTTCAAAACTGAAATTGCCAAAATTCACCTTAGATACTGAGGTGATGCATCTTTAAAGCTACAATGTGTAGGATTTAGAGGTGTTTATCAGCGGAAATGGAATGTAACATTCATAACGATCTGTTCATTAGTGTATAATTTACCTGCAATGATGATTCAAAGTATTTTCATGAGCTTAGAATTAAGCACTTCTTATCTACATGGGAGCGCCCCCCCATGGAGGCTGTCATGTTGCAGCGACATGTTGTAGCCCAAAAAAGACATACCTACTCCGTCTTTTGCATTTTTCATGCAGCTGGAAGACTTAAGATAAAAGAGGAATCAGTAATTGCTCCCCTATATACTGTCGACTGGTTGCTAATGCAGGTTAGCAACCCTTATTTTTATTAAATGGAGGATCATACATATTGCTTATCACAAGAGAAGGCAAGGGAACATGAATGCCAAAGTCAAAACGGGAAGGGAGACAAAATCGTGACCAGCGATGGCATAATGCAATCTGCAACCTCGCCACCAGATAACTCTAATCCTACACATTGTAGCTTTAAAAAAAACAAAAACAAAAAGCTTCTCAGTTCTTTAGGAAACAACTTGTTTCTGTGCCTGTTGTTTTAAATGATAAAGAGCTGCTGCTCACCACACCTCTTCCTTTGGGCAAGGTGTATCTCATCATCTCTCTCACAGATTGTGTAGGCGTGTTGCATAGAGTACAAGCTGCTTTAGTGGGCGTGTCTCACAGAGCGAGCAGGAATCCACATTCATCCCTATAAAGTGGTGATATTACAAACATCTTCATATAGGTTCACTAACTGTCTTAATAATATATACGAAGGTTTTTGGGAAAATACCGCAAAACACTGAAGTGTTTCATCAAAAAAAAAAAAGAATAAGTAAAAAATACTGACCATGTGCCCCGAAACTAACCGTTGCCCCTACGTGCAAGAGAGATAAAATAACTGAAGAGATGTCATAGACACTAATCTTAATTGAAATTGGTTCATGCATCTGTGTTGCAAAATAGAAGCATTTGCAAAAAAAACCAAAAAACAAAGATATCAAGAATGGATATGTGCATTCTATGTGAAAATGACAAATTAAAGTCACATTATGTACTTTCTAGTGACATCTAAGGGTAAGGCTAGGGTATGGTGATATAAATCATGGAATTTTTTTGTATTTCTTAATCACTTTTTAATACCAATGTGTGAACAGGTTATAACTTCATCCAAAAAATGAGTTATTCTCCGACTTTCTTGGTTGCCTATAACAGTGTATATATTGTTCTCTTTGTAAAAGAATCAGGTTGGATTTCACGGGAAAATCCACTGGCATAGGTTGGCAGTGCCATTTATGCGTACTCTCGAATATCTTACCCTCTATATCAGACTTGCCAAGTCTGCTTATAATATGTAACTTTGGGCTTCTTTGTTTTTTAATTGCTTGAAAAAAATTACAAGTCACGGGTTGTGGTTTTTGGACTTTTAAAAAAAGAAAAAAAGAAGTGGTTTCACTTTAATGTGTCTTAACATGTTAATGTTAACATGTTAGGCCATAATAATAATAGGTCTATAATAATATTGGGCTTGTTTCTGAAGCTCTGATTGCACATTTGTTTGACCAGCTTTGGCAAAACTGCTTGCCCAATTATTCTGCATCATACAGGATACAGTGCCAACAGCATAGCCAGCAAACTGCCAGCGTCCAGGACAACAGAGACTCCAACTAAGACTAAAAATGAAAAACATTTTATTTGCTGAAGCTCTCCTTGCCAAACAGTAATCAGATCGATGTCAGGCGAAAACACGGTTGAACATAGGTGCGACTTATCAGAATTTGGACGGACCTCTGTTTAGTTTTGGGGATCAAAACTAACCCTGATTTGGCTTTCATGCTATTGGACAGATAAGCTAACATTGCTGAAAAACGTGAATATCGTGTGATTTTGTGTTTTTGTCAACTCAAGGTAGGTGACGTTAGCTTCCCTGCTATCACCAATCAGTTGCTAACCTAACTAAACTGGCTAGCTAGCTAACATGACTAGTCATAATCTGTGTAACGTTATAACTTCAGTTACATCGTCTATATTCACGATGGTTGTCTTCAGTATGTCACGTCTCTGTTTCAGCGGTACCAGAATGCCCACTCAGGGTAGGATATTTGGTTGGCTGCGATCTGAAACGTCACTGCTAGATGTCACTGAAAACTACATACTGCACCTTTAAGGTTCCAACAGGAATCAAACTCACATTAACTGATTTGAGATTCCAGAGTCTTGACCATGATACCGCAGTATCACTGGCTCAGAAGAGGAGATTGCGATGGAGGTGGAAGAAAATGTAACCTTGACATCCATACACTCTTATAAACTGCCAAAAATTAAAAGGCACTCGTGGAAAACAAAATGTAATAAAATCTTTGCCTCTTCCTGAGAGACAAAAAGACAGAAAGTAAAATCCTAACATATAACATAATCGATCAATTAATCCTAACATAATTATTTTCATGATCAATTAATCTGTTGATTATATTCTGGATTAATCCATTAGTTGGTTGGGCCATAAAATGTCATAAAATGGTGAAAAATATTGATCAGTGTTTCTCAAAGCCTACGATGATGTCCTCAAATGTCTTGTTTTGTCCACAATCCAAAGATATTCAGTTTAATGTCAAAAATGAGCAAAGAAACCAGAAAATATTCACATTTAAGAAGCTGAAATCAGAGAATTTCGACACTGGCCAAAAAAGAAGACTCAAAACAATTAATAGATTGCCAAAATACTTGGTGATTAATTAATTAATTAAATTAATTTTATTTAATTCATTTATGAATAATTAATTAATCATTGCAGCTCTACTCCCAGGCTAAGATTCTGTTAAACAGATGGTTAGTCAGAGTGAGAAAAGAAAAAAAAACTTCAGGTCTCTATAGAAACCTCTTGTTTCTGAGCCTGTTACTTTAAATGGAAAGAAGCTGCTCCTTCTCCCTTCAGAGAGGCATCTTTTCTTCTCTCACACAGAGACTGTGTGGGCATGTTGCACAAAGCACAGTCTGGCTAAGTAGAGGTCTCACCAGTAAGCAGAAGTCCTTGACGTTTGTTAATGAAGCCTACAATGAGTCATTTGTGGTCTTTTTTTTTTTTTATGACATGGGAGCTTGTAGGATTTTAAAGTGATTTCACATGAAATCCCAACCAGTTCTGTTAGACTTGGATCAAACAAATTTGGCCCAATACCATCTCTTTAAAAATATCCTGAAAGAGTAATAGAGTCGGCAACAGAGCTGGATCTGATGTGCAGCTTTGCAGTGTTTGAACAAGACAGACAGTTTCCCCTGCGGTGACTGACAGACTGGAGCTTTCCGTTAAGAATTATAAACGCAGAAGAAAGCAGCAGCAGGCTGTTATATGACACGCCTGTGGAATTAATGACGTCTCTATGCACCGATGCAGATTTGACACAAAGGAAAATTGCACAGGGGAACAAATCATTTCCATGTGCATAATGCAGCCTGCAAGTAGTTAAAATTCTGTGAAGCTCACTATTAAATGAAAATGGAAACGCATATATGTAAAACCAGTGGGTTGCAGCAGGAGCAGAATTCATTCACATCGATGCCCAACCCATTCAATCCACGGTTGTGGCCATCGTTTTGTTGTGGTTGTGTTTGTTTTGTTTGTTTGTTTTGTTTTGTTTTTGTGGGGAATCAAAGAGTTTTTGCGTTTTACAGTCTCAGGGGAAGCCTCTCGCACACGTCAAAATACTCCTGTGGCACGCAATGTGGAGCGCGCAATACCAAAATCTAAAGACACTGTGACGAGGACAGGAAATAAACCATATGAATTATAACCTTACATCTGCAAATATTTAAAAAATGCAAGCTAAATAACCACAGTTGTAACAGAGTTTCTGCGTCACTGTGATTTGCTGAAATCTTGACATCATGGCACTGTTTTTACGCAATGGGAAAAACTCTAAAATTAAAATATATATATTCCAATTCGAGTTGTGTGTGGAAGAGTCCTAATAAGAATGTACAGTAAGTGAATTTTATTTATTTACTTTTTTGTTCTTCTTGTTCAGCTACATGAAAATATTTCGTGGCCATCAGCAGGAAATGAACTGTTATACGTTACCTCACAGAGCTGCTATCAGAAGGAAACCAACCGCCACCCACAGCCTCCCACAGGTCCGTGCGTGGACTCACCTGCACGACACGGTGATCTCCACTTTCGTGGCTGGGATGCCCCCGCTGATGCGGTCGAAGTCACGCACGGTGGCCGTGGCTTCCACTTGGGCCGTTTCGTCTCCCTCCATGCTTGCGGAGAGCCAGGCCAGCTCCCCGGGCCGTGCGTGTCCC
>OMMV01042773.1:0-14371 GCA_900302635.1 Chatrabus melanurus | reverse complement strand
CTAGTTGCTGTTGACTCGACCGTGTTTGTCCTTTCTAAGCATTTTATTACAAATATCTGAGATAATATGGCTTGCTGTGTGGTTAATTGTATTAACGAACCACCTAAGAACTTTGTGGTCCTGTATTCCTGCTGAGTGAAATTTTATTATTATTTAATTTGTATATTAGCACTGTTAAAACTAATTAGCAGGTATCAAGAGGTGGGTGATGCCATCTCCACTGTTACTCCACTGTTACTGAGACAATATGGTGGCCATAATTTTTAAAACCCACGCCCAAGCCACCAGTTATGAGAACCACTGTCCAGTCTGCCAAAAATATGCGTTAATAAAACACTGGAACCAAGATTAGCCTGTTACCTTTATCTTATTTGGTAACGCTGAGATAGGGGGGCGTGTTCGGGCTTTATTCATTCCACCCAGGTCACACTGATCTTGCCCATGCTCGACCTCTTTACCCGTTTATGGTTTGGCTGGGAGTTAGATGGAGTCAGGCACTGCCAAGATGGCGACATTTTAAAAGTTAAATGTATACATCCACACGCATGCTTGCTACATTCACACAAGTGTTGTTCCTGTACATGAGTGTTACACTTTATCTAGCACCAGCTCAATCCATAACCCAGGTAGGGTGCGTGATCAGATGTGAGAACTGGGGAAAGCAAAAGAGAGAGAGAGAGAGAGCGAGCGAGCGAGCGAGAGAGAGACTGTGTGTGTAATGCAATCCTTTCTGAAAGTGCCATCATATCACACAACCTCACTCAATCTCCTCACCGGCGACAGAATAGATGAATGTCCTGGATGATTCTAATCTCATCACACAGGTACACACACAGAGAAAGAGAGAGAGAGAGCAAGCAAGCGAGACTATTTACGCAGTTCATATTCGATGTTTACAAAAAGAAGGCGAATAGCAATAACAAGAGCGGATGCTGAGATGTTATTGTTCTTGAATGTGGCCTCTGAGAGATTTATGCACGTTTGTGTGAATGCCTTTGTGCATGTGAGTAATGGTGTGTGTTGGAGTTCTATTTGTAACCGCCGATCAGAACATCCCGTGCTTAAGGTTAAATCCTCAGCTTTTAATTGCAACCAGGTGTCATGGTGCCTTAAGATTTCTTTTTGTTTGCGTGAGCGTCGAGTCCTGATGGGCCCCTGGTGTGATGTGACTTTGTGGGTAATAAGGACGTGCCACATCGGCGTCTGTGTGAATCCAGGCACAGTGTGGGAATGGTTCCAACACTCGACATGATG
Organism: Chatrabus melanurus; assembly: GCA_900302635.1. Taxonomy (NCBI): domain Eukaryota; kingdom Metazoa; phylum Chordata; class Actinopteri; order Batrachoidiformes; family Batrachoididae; genus Chatrabus; species Chatrabus melanurus. The sequence goes on along the minus strand of OMMV01042773.1, from coordinate 13,117 downwards.
TAGGCCAGTCCACTGGCTGGAGAGAGTGCTGTTAAGGATATAGGATGGTGCTGCGACTGATGCGTTTAAATTGGCTTGTACCTCAGCAATTCACATTTGACTTGTTTGTATTACAGCTGATTGTACTTGATGTTCGTGATAAATATTTTCAGCATCACTTTTTTTTTTTTGGTACAGCAACTTTTAAAGGTTGTTTCACTTTTTCTCAAAACAATATCCACATTTACTTCAGCTGTATTTCACTTGAAAAATCATCTCCCGTCAAAACTTCATTTGCAGTTTGTCCTCAGATGCACTGCTGAGAATAAACCACGAGATAAGCTTAATTTTACTTGATGTAGAATAATATAGTAAACGATGTATTAATTTGTATATGGTAGTCAAAATGTTTACTCCTATATGTGAGTATGTCAGCAGGCCTTAAAGGACAAGTTCATGTTTTTAAAACCTTAGTCATATTCAAACATTGTTAGCAATCAAGCTTATAAAGGCGTAATCTCACTATAACGTTGACCCCAGTGTTTGGTGAACGCAGGGCAAAGTCAAGATAACTGGCTAACTGTCAGCAAAAATCACGTTTCCGGAGTATTGTAGCAAACCTCTAACGCAGCTCGGCATTCTACAATGTGGTGCTAGCAGAGGCTAGTGGAGGCGGGCGTTAGCCAAAGCACCATTAGAGCAAACGCGACTTCTCCCAACGTGGCAATCTGCAGGAGAGGGGTTCGACACACCACTGTCCAGTGATTCTGAGCAGGCGAAGCAGCACCCAAACGTTAGCTAGTGTAGACAATCGCACCAGTAGCTTAGGCTAATGGAGGCCTAGCATAGTGAACTTGGTCGTAGCAGAGATTAACTTTGTCTAAGGTCTCCAACATAGCCAGAGGTACGTCGCAAACAATGACAAATTTTAAACATGTTGAAAATTATTGGGCACGATTGCCATTCATCATCGTAGACCGGCGGAGGCCAGCGGACACCGACGTTTGCAAATACGTTCATCTACATTGACCCAAACGTCTAGGTGAGATTGCGCCTTAAGTGTTCCATTCAAGTTTAACAATTGTGTTGCATGACAGCGCTCCTGTATTTAAATATATCAGATAAGGTCAGGTCTGGGAGCATGCACCCGCTGTGTTTGGTCACTTAATTAGTCATTAGCCCCACCCCCACACCCACAAAAATGGAGAGGAAGAAAACCAGCGTAAAAATATGGTCCAAACCCATGTTTTAAAAGTTTTGTCATTTTCGATTTGTTTCATATTCATTTTAATTTTGCGTTTATTTATTGATTGTTTTAAATTCAGTTTCATTGTTGCTTTGTGCACTAATGTACATCCCTGTTCACAAACAGAGTGTACATGCGTCATGTACTCACCTATGTAAGGCGTTTATGAATATTGCGACGTATCAATAGTGGGAAAACTCTGTGCTTGACTTTAGACCAGTCGCTTTCTGCTGCATGCTTCCCAAAAGTAATGCTCCAACTCTGCACCTCATTTTAAGACCAGCGTGCCAACACCACATCGTGATATGTTGTGAAGTGTCATCATGGGTCAGGAGAAAATGTTCAAAAATGATCCGCTGTCTTGACAGGTCATACCACATCGTGTTGATGTATTGGTACGTCATGTTGATATTTTGGTCATTTTGTGACAGCATCTTTCTGAGCAATGTATTAAAGTAAATGAATATGAACCAGCAAGATGCTGTCATGAATGCAACAGGAAGCACACCAGACACCAGCCAGGTACCGCCAAGACACGGTCAAGATCACGTGACAGCATCCCTTATTCCTTGCCATTGTCCAAATATCAGAATGACGTTAATTCATAATGAGCCCTGTATTTATAGGTTACGGTTAGGGTTAGAAGTTTGCAAGTAATAATAATAATAACAATAATAACTAGAAAAATGCATTGCATTAAGGGGCGAGCCAGAGCAATGTATATGTGCAAGTAAAGCCAGTTATCGACACTAAGGTTTGGCCCTGCAGGAAAGTTGGTGGCCCAGGCCAGCCATAGGCCCAGCAACCCCAGGGGGTCTGGGGGCATTCCAGATGAATCATATTTTTAAACTTTATATTCTTTTTTGGATTTTGAAAGTCTATATGTAGGTCAAGGGCAAAACAGCAACATTGAAGCTTTTAAGGATGTTGAAAAGAAAGAAAAAAAATCATAGAGAGATTTTTAAAGTTAAAGAGAGGGAGAATTGTCCAAATTTCTGTGTTTTTGAAAATGTGACCAAAACACATGAAAGTATTTATAGTCGAAGAATCACCAATATACGAGTGGTAATAGATGCACAGAATAAAAAATTTAATTCAGAAATGTATGACGAAAATAAATTAGTTTCTATGTTCCTGTGGCGGCATTGATTGGATTGAACTGCCTTCCATTTGTAGTTCAACTCTGGTTTATGACATATTAACATCTCCTTTCAGGCACTGTAAAATAAGAACACTGAACTATAACCATAAAAAGAATCCGCAAAAAGAATGATTTGACTGCATTCAAGACATGTTTTTCTTCCACAGCAAGGATTGTGATGGGGCTTTTAGACAGATCCCCGCTGCTTTTTAATATCTTGTGTGATCTATTTGTGTCCTAAGCTTCTAATAGCTAGAAGAAATCAGGAAAACACAGCGGGGTGCTGCTCACATAATGGATTGGTTATTTTATTCATTTTTCTCTCCCCAAACAGAATGGATTGGAAACTCGTCTTTCCCTCCTTCGTGTTTGTCTCAGTTTTGCTTCATGGGAAAGCAGCAGTTTCTTTTTAGTAGCTGCCTAAATCAGTTTGGCAGCACAGTTGGTCACAGCCGTGCGATTTTGTTACTTTAGTCAAGGACAGGACACACAACTCTAGCGTCTGATAGAATTTCAGGAGTCCGTACTCACCATCGGTGAGCAGGTATCTCATCGGGTTAGCTGAATTTCAGGAAGTCTGGCCCAGTGGGCGAGAGTGATTTTGAAAACGGCAAACTGTGTTCTCCATTTCACAGTCACAGCTCTGGCACAGCTGTGATAACAATGTGCCCTAAACATGACTTATGCGCTTCTTTCTGTCTCGCTTGCAGTCGCCTGATAATTTTTTTTTTTGGGGGGCGGGGGGATTTCTCACAGCACACATGTGCACATTCTCTCCCTGCTGTCTCGCTCTGACTCGCTGTTAGTGCGAAAGAGAAGAGAGAAAACAGGCACAAGCAATTTTCGACATTTTCACAACAATCAGCCTCCTAATGCTGGATTAATTGGTGATAAACTATGAAAAAAAAAAATCACAAGTTAGCGCTTGTTTTTTGGGGGAGGGCTGTGGGGGTTTTATGCAAATTCCTCCATTATAGATGAAAAGAGAAGAGTAACTGACAGGTAACTGCTTCCTGCATTTACAGCATTCTTGATCGTCCACAGGGACCAAACAGATCTCCGTGGCGAATACTAAAAGCTGTAATGTTGGGCGATGTTGCATAAATGTTTCAGAATCGCGGTGCGTGGTTATGGGCTCGAACAAGCCTCAGCGGACCAATTTAACCGGGCCTATAATGGCATCCCTAATGCCTCAGTCGACATGAAAATAAACAAGTCTATAAAAAGGAATATTAAATCCACTGTACTATTGCTTATTTCCGAAAGAAACAAATTGATCTTTTTATGGCGTTCAATCTATACACAAAAGCAGCAGCCTTTATTATGGCAGGCAACATAAAGTTGGGTTTAGGCTATTTTGAATTTCAGGAGAAAAATATCCAACCGCTGGTTCAGAGTGCATGCGGACACAAATGCGCCTGTGCGGTCTGTGGCTTAGCTGTGAAGTTTGACTGATGCCCCGTTCCAGTAGGTTAAGGAGGGCTTTGGCTCATGATTCTCATCCATCTGGAATGTGTGCAGGGTTTCAGCCTCATCCCTGGACTACAGTTGGAGCGCCAACAGCTCATTTCCGCAGACTTTACTCAATTCAGACCTTCGGCATTACAGCTGTCACAGAATAGTAATGGTCGCTGACCCATGATACCTCTGAAGGTTTTTGCACGGGCCACATGTAATCCTGTGACAGATGTGGTTCTCGCCTTAGTTGTGGTAACATCAACACACAGACACCGAGATAAGCCAAATTATTATTTCTATCTATATTTTCCTATGCTGCTATAATGCTGATCCTTTTCAATCTGCTGGCGGAGACTTCGGCGCCAATCCAAACAGCACATCTACTCTGGTTTTCAGGCCATCTTATCTCAAAGCTCAAGCTTGATGTGACCTCCTACTCACACTCTGAGAGCCAAAGAGGATCAGCGCTCCGATCCACTCAGATTACCACCCTCCGTCTCTCCCTCGCTCTCTCTATTCTTTAGTGACAAATGGCTACTCTTTCCAGAAGTTACATTTGGAATAGGGCAAACAGCACAACAGGAAGGCGCAGACAGACGCTGCTGGAGGGGGGGGTAACATTTGAGGGGCGCTATAATGTCAGTTCACTGAGGCCTCAGTGATTCCCAGTCATCCATGGCTGCCAACTTCGCTAACATCAGCTCCCCTCCGCAGTAATGGGCAGCCTGGTTTTTCTGCAGCTTTTAATAGGGCAGCTCATCTGTGTGTGTGTGTGTGTGTGTGTGTGTGTGTGTGTGTGTGTGTGTGTGTGTGTGTGTGTGAGTGTGTGAGAGAGAGAGTGGATCAGATCAGAGTGCAACGACAGAAAGAGAAGAGGTGGAGCATGTTAAGCATCAATGGGACTTTTTGTCTTTGTGAAGGGAAACACCAGCTCGATGCACTGATTGTGTGAGATTGTTTTTATATTATTATTTACATGCTGGTGGTGTGTTATCAACAACAAACACTAAAAATGCATAAAGAGTAGAGCTGGGCGATGTCACTCCAAATCAGTGTCACGATTATTGGAAACTTTTACCTCAATTAGATAAACACAACAGTTTTAACAGCACCGTATATCGTGAGATTGGCAAGGGAGCATTTTATGAGAAAACACATCTGCAGCGCAATGCATATTCTGGGAAGGAGGGACTTGTTTATTTAAGGCCCAGTCACACCTAGGTGTTTGGGCCAACGTAGATGAACTTACTTGCATTGGTCGGTGATCGCGAGCCTCTGGTAGCGTCTGCTGGCCTTCACCGGTGTTTGCTGATGAAAGGCTACCGTGTCCAAAATTTTCAACATGTTGAAAATATTCCGGGGTTTGCCGACATACCTGTGGCTTCATTGGAGACTGGTAGAGAAAGTTAATCTCTGCTACGACCAAAGTAGCCTTCGTTAGCCTTTGTTTGCATCTGGTAGCATCCGGTAGGTACTGGTGCGATCGTCTATGCTGGCCGCTGCTTCGCGCTGCCTGCTCAGAATCATTGGACAGTGGTGTGTTGAACCCCTCTTCCGCACATTGCCACGTTGTCAAAGGTCCTGGCTGTTCTAATGGAGCGCTGGCTAACGCCCGCCTCTGCAGGCCTCCACTAGCATCACGGTGTGGAATGGGAGGTTCACTACTAAACTCCGGGAATGTGATTTTTGCTGACATTTGGACCTGGGCCTTTATTGATGGATGAGTGGGTGGGGAAGCGATATCAACTTTTGTTATATCAGTAGGAGTCAAAATTTGAAGAGTAGATGTCAAATACCGATGTGTGATGCCTTCTTTTGAAAACTGTCAGTTATTAATCAAATGAAGAGACATGAGCAAGATTAAGTTGGTGAGAGATCCCAACGGTTGGTTTTGGTGCATTTTTGATTAATTGCCCAGCCCTAACTCTGCATTGTGGCATTATTAATTGGAATATGAAATTGTAACCATATGTATTGTGGAGCTATTGTAATGTTGATGTGGATGAATTGTAATGTGAGTTTAATACAGTTTGGACTTTTATGAAATGGTGGTATTCACTCCTGACCCTGTTGTAGATTTTTATTGTATTTATTTATTTGTTTGTGTATGTGTAAACCTAGCATAAAGGATTGCTGGATAAATTAGGGTCCTGTTGAAGCTCAATATCATACTTTTTGCAAGGTCAAATGTCACAGGAAATTACTTTTTCATTTAATAAAAATAAATATATACCGTTGAAGCATATTTTGGAAAAATAGCTGACATTACTACTGTTTTTTATTGACCACACGTTTTCAAATCTCACCTATGCAAACACTATTAGATAAATTAATTTGGGTTGAAAGATCAATGTCTTACTGCTACTTTTGAATGAATACAGACAAAAGATCTAATAACAACCCCCCCCCAAAAATAGTTATGACTAAACAGGGTTATACAATTGCATAAATACCTACATACATGTTTGTAGCAGAACTGCTATCATTTTTTAATCTTCTGTTTTCTCTCGTTAACACGTTAACAAAATAAGCCCTATCTTCCACCTGGTGCAACTGAGCTTAGTGCGCATGGTTGTTTGTGCGTCTCTGTGTATGTATATTATAATTGCATAACACCTTGTCATGTGTGTCATGATGTAAACATGACACACAGATCACACTGTGTGAGTTCCGCTGTGCTCAAAATTTTAGTCAGAGCACATATATTGCAATACTTCATGTGTTTGTTGATGAGCCTGAGGTAATGACGCACTTTCATGTCAGGCATGGAGAGACACTGACAGTGTGTGGCAGCTGGTGACAGTGCTACTGTTAACATGCAAATAGTGTATTTTATCAACATTTTTCAACATTTCCGAAACTCTACAGTATCCCTGCACCTGTTGCGATGTCATTGTGATGCAGATGATTACCTGTGACATGCTATTTGCTGTTATTTGCATTATGTTTATTCTGAAGTACAGATAGGATTTTTTTTGCACATGTGAGACGGGCTTAAAATCTGTGCATGTGTCACCTTGATCATTTTATTTCAACTTCACTGTGGTGATGTGCAGAGGCACAATTACAAAAATTCTGTCACTGTCCAACTACTTATGGATCTGACTGTATGCACGTTCCAAGAAACTGTATCATAAGAAAACCTAATTCCATTTTCTTCATATTTGGCAAGTATGAATCTGTGGATGGGAAGAAGTAAATGAACTGCATTTCTATAGCACTTTTCCATCTGAAGCTGAAAGCACTTTGCAATGATGCCTCACATTCACCAACACAAACCAATGTCAGTGTGCTGCCATGCAAGGCACTCAACTACACACCAGGAGCAACTTGGGGATTAAGCACCTTCCCTAAGGGCCCTTACTGATTTTCTGGTCTGACAGGGATTTGTACCCAGGATCCTCTGATCTTAAGCACACCACTTTAACCTCTAGAGTCTAGACCATCACCTCCCCTAAGTGAAATGATTTTATTATGGTTAGGATCTGTCAATGATCAAGATCAGAGGTCAAGGTCAAATTCAAAACTAGCAAGGATACACAATGATTTATAATGATGACACATAAAATGTCATTAATATAGTCTTGATATAGAACCTCCCCAGCTAAAGATGTTAAAAGCAATGTCAGACAATGGAGGTCAACCTTTGACCAAGCGGGCACCATAGCTCAGTGAACGCTCAATGGTCAGTTAAGGCCTAGTCCACACTGCTCCATTTTCATCAGGAGTGCTGGCTCTAAACGAATCAAGCACGTGTCTGTATCTGAAAATATCTGCGTCCGCATTAAAGCCGTATTCATTTCTTCTTCGGCGTTTGGAGTGCGCTGTAGTGCAGAGCAAACTGAAAGGGCGTCACGTTTTTCCATTGAGTGGCAAGAGGTTGATAACGACGTCGGTCCGCTCTATAGAAGCACTTTGCTTTCTGTGGTCTGCTGATATGCAACGTGCAGATTATACAGAGCGATGTTTATCGCTAAAAATGCTATTAAAATCGACAAACATGTCAAAAACTCTCAGTCATTGCTTACCTGTGGAAATGTGTGGTCTTCTTCTGTGCTTCACAGACACGTTCACAGCGACAGGACATACAACTACATCCTCCCGCTGGCGGTTAATATTACTGCACTGTTTCCCAAAATAGATGGATAGGCTGTCCACACACAGAAACAACTCCTGTGTTTTCATTTTGATCCACTCTGGAGAGTGTTTTTGAAACGCTCCGTTTTGGGGTGGCAAAAATGATGGATTAGTGTGGATGAAAGGCCAAAACGGATAGATACTTAACTGTTTTCCTGTGAAAATAGAGTAGTGTGGACTAGGCCTAAGTCAAGTCAAGTCTGGGAACATACACTGGTGTCACACCTCACAGCATCCATCACACTACGGAACTACACTACGGAACACACCTTAAGACATGTTTGCAGAAAGAATGGGACAAAATAACATCTGAAACACTTCATCACTTGTATCCTCAATGCCAAAATGTCTTTTAAGTGTTGTGAGAAGGAATGGCCACATTACAAAGTGGTAAATGCTTTAGCATCCCAACTTTTTTAGAATGGGTTGCAGGCCTTAAATGAAGGAAAGGATGTATATTAACAAATGAAAAGAAGCTGACCACACAAAACATGAAATATATTGGGTTTGTACCGTCTGCAATGAAACAGAAGTCAAATTAAATGTAAGGATCACTATGTTTTTTGTTTGTTTGTTTTATTTATTTATTTTTGTCCCATATCATCCCAAACATTTCTGATTTTGGGTTGCATGATCATGTCCAGAGAAGCTTGCCACATGTGTAAAAATATAGTTGATGCTTCCTCACCATGCAAGGTATACTCCTTATCTCAGTAAGTGCTCATTCCAGTGGTACACAAGGATCCTCTGAAGACATCAAAGACATCTATTTGCCACCTTGGGCCTTTGAGTAGCATCCATGTCTGACAACCGCACAGTAAAACAGGGAGCACAATGACCGTAAGGACTTGGACCTTTGTTGTCTTGCAAACATATCAACATCACCAACCACCTCTGTCCAGTGACTCCATGAGGTCTTCCCGGGCATCTCCTGATCTCAAAAGCCAAGGACCCAGAGACATGAATGTCACTGATGTGATAATGTGAATGTCTCCACAAGTTCAGTACGTTTGCTGCATACAGATACTCTTCTGATGGCTGAGTCCAGGAAGTCATTGAAAGCTTGGATTTTTGTCTCGGTCCAGGACAACTGCAGACCCAGACACCCTGAAAACTCACTCAACTACTGAAGTGCTACAATCAGGGTATCCATTGATTCTACAAATATCGCATCATCCTCTGCCAAGTTGACACGTAGATGTCTTTGTTGCTAAGTCTCTTCAGAGGATCCTTGGGTACGCTGCAGTCAGGGTATACACTGGTTCCGCAAAGATCACAGCATCATCTGTAAAGTTAAGGTCAGTAAACCTTTCCTCACCAACAATTGCACCTAAACCTCTGGTTTCCTAAACCCTAACCAACGCAGTCCATGCAAGCATTGTAGAAGCCAGAATACATCCCTGACTTACACCAGTGTGTGCTGGGACAAATTCAGAGTTTCTGCACCCTCATGACTCCATAAGTACCTGTTTATAGGCTGGCTATGTTCTTTCAAAATTTGATTCACCTTCCGGTCCATAGATAACAATGTTTTTGAGTTGTATGTTCATTAAAATATGTGATTAGGCAATATATTATAATAATAGGGTGGAAGTGAATTAAGGTTACATATGTACATACATTACATTACATTACATTACATTGCACTTGGCAGACGCTTTTATCCAAAGCGACTTACAGAAGAGGACATAAACAAGTTTACATACAGTATAATTACATGCACATGTGAATGTACAATAATAATTCCAGCAGGTACTACACAGCAGAAAACCGAGTTTGACTTTTTGACAAATGCATACAGCAATAAACTAAGGCCCAGCAAGTCCTGTGCAGCAGAAAAATTAAATTGACCTTTGACCCCAATCAAGGGGTCATCCAAGGTCAAGGGTCAACTCTAACACACCCACTGACCCACCTGGACATTCCTTGTTAGCAAGTGGGTGCCACTGATCATTTAGTTTTAGTTGACCTTTGACTTTTGACATGGTCACGCGGTCAGCAAGACCATGCCAAAGACACTCTCCATGTAATATAGTGTCACCATGCAAGAGATGAGTCCCAGTGGTCAACTCATGTCTGAGTCCATACAGAACAAAGTTTTTTGTGTTTTATATACTTTTATAAATTGCTAATTGTATGTAAATGAGTTCAAATGAGTTCAAATGTTTTGTTGTTAGCGAAGTTGACTGTTTAAAAGCCCATGTAAGATTTTCACTAAACCTGATACTTTGACACGTGGGTGTGGCGTCACTGTGCTCGCAGAGCACAATTGATCTTGATGTTGCTGCATCCCCCACACCACAGATCTGTCTTGGGTCCTGGATAGCAACCACGCAGGCAGTCAACCAGTCTATCTCCACCTCGCAAAAGTAGCCATTTATCTGCCACAGGCAGGTGAAACATGGGCGTCGCCTTGGCCTTTTCCAGCTGCTGGGGTCCTCAATACTGAGGTACCTGCTTGCTGGATCATGCCCAGAGAAACACACCACATGGCCAAAATGTCATAACTGATGTTTCATTCATTTAACACAAAGTCATTCCAGTACTATCCTCTGAAGGGCCCTACTACTAAGGTCATCGAGGTGTCAACTTTGTGGAGGATGCTGTGATGTTTGAGAAACTGATTGAGTATTTGGAGTGTTTGGGTTTATGATTATCCTGGCTCAAGACTAAGACACAGGCTTTCAATGACTTTCTGCACTCGACCATCAGAAGTGTATCTGTATGTGGTGAACTTGTTGAAACATTCACTTTTCCTGTCACTGACATTCATGTTTCTGGGTCCTCGGCCTTTTAGATCGGGAGATGCCTGGGAAGAGCTTATGGAGTCATGATGTCTTTGGACAGAGGTGTTTGTCGATGCCAATACATTTGCACAGGAATGAAGGTTCAAGTCTTTTAGGTCTGACTAGTTATAATAATATTGTTATTGTTGTTGTTTTTGTTGTTGCTGCTGTCACTTTAGATCCTTTTCAATTCCACTACCCTGAAACCTACAGAGAACACAAGCAAAATCAGTTTGCAAACCGGTTTTGCATATTTTATGCCAAAAAATATATACACATCTATTTATTTTAATCTAATGTTTGCTGGAATGAGTCCTGCACAGTGTATCAAACCAAATCATGAACTTCATCATAGCATCGCAAACACTTGTGTAGTATGTTGGAATTTGACAGTTTGGCACACTGTTGAAGCAGAAATGCTGCTTTAGAAAACACCTGTGATCGACACGCGCACAGATGCACACAGACAGAGGCTCGTCGCGAGAAATTGCACCGCGCTCACTTGGCCATTGTTATTTAACTCATCCAGTCATCCTCCCACACACACAGCAGCAGGGCAGCCAGCCTCTTGACACCGTTCCATTTAGCCCACACTCCTGCCGGAGGATTCAGCTAATAACTCACATAGCCTGAATACAGCCTCGCCGCGAAACAATTACTCTCAAGAAGAATCAGAGGAATCATGGGAAATGGGAGAAAGCGTAACCTTGACAGAGGATAACAATTTAACATCGCCGAACCCCCATGATGAGATTGGTGTCGTACCAATATCATCTGAATTTGTTAATGAATCTCTCCGCTTAACGAAAGATGCATTACAGCATGTAGTCATAGCCATTCAATCTCTCTCTCTCTCTCTGTCTCTCTCTCTGTAGTCCAGAGAAGACAGACAGAAATCGAACAGCTCTCCTGATAGAACTTAATGACCTAAAGCAACGAGAGACATTTGTAAAAAACCTGCAGCTTATCTGTCTCTCCCATCTAACACATAATTTACTTGTAATGCTTACACAAAATAACAAAGCAATGACTATTGATTAGTTTATTACTGGAAAATTAGCCCGAGAGCTGTGAGCACAGTCCCTCTGCTCCATGGATATTTGGTGATGAACGATAAGAAAGATGAATAAAGATACCAGGGGAAGCAAGTGAGAGATTGTATGCACTGTTTTGTTATCCACATTTTTTTCTTCCATACAAAATAGAAGTAAATTAGACAAGTATTTTAAATTCCTGATGGGCTTGAATGTGTCTTCATCTGTTTCATGTTGTGTATGTGTGGGAGGTCTGCAGTGGATGTGTGACAACTGCATAATGGCAAGTTAGGCTCTGATCCTTTGTGACCTTTATGAAAAAGTAAATGGAACTAGAACGGCACTTGAAGTGCTCTATCAGATATTCATTCGCTTGCACATTTCTTTTTAAGTGGAAAAATTCCTGGATCCACCCATCTATTTTGATGTGCTTCAGAATTCATCTTTATATATCTCTGTCAATATTAGTGATTTTTTTTCACTTTCTTTAACATTGTGAGATCAGGTATTTTTGAACAGGTTCATGAATCTCAAGATCCACAAATCTGGATTGTTATCCAGATCCATATCAAATTTCACCTGTTCTTAGATAGTTTTTTTTTTAAAGCTTTATTGAACAACCTAATTGAATCTACTTAGCGATATTTTTAATCATTAAAATTCGGCTAGGTGGTTAATAACATGTTTTTCTATGGTTTGACAATTTCAAAACATATTGGATTTCACTTTACAGGCACTTTAAGTAATTAGTGGGTTGTTAAGTGTGGCTAAAAATGTCCTCTGACACATCACGTGTATGTCAACTATTAGTCTGGGCAATTAAAGAACCATAAGTACTCACATGGCGAAATGTATAGCGGTAGAGAGAAACTTGGTAACTTTAGTAGTATAGATGTTGAAAAATCTCACAATGTTAAAGAAAATGATTTTAAAAAATCCTGGTTCAGCCCCATTAATTGAAACGGTTTCATCCTTGGCCCATACCCCTAGCCTGGCTCCGCCCTCCTACGTATTTCCGCTCAATTTTCATTTCCCTTCAGTACTCAGTCTGGGTTTTCGGTAGATTCTTGGGTTTTCTCCGACCAATTTTTGGTCGGTCCAATCAGCGAACAGAGGGAGTGGCTGAGAACGATGACGTTAAGGTCGTGCGCCAGTGTGAGCTGTAGTTCAGTAATGGCGGCGGAGAAAGATGCGAGCGAAGCTATTCGGTCCATTGTGGCAACGCTGCCGAATATCCAGAAATTAAAGCTGGAGCAAGAACAATCTTTGCTGAGTTTTGTTGGTGGCCATGATGTTGTGGCCCTCCTCCCCACGGGGTTCGGGAAACGTTTGATTT
>OMMV01042772.1:0-10267 GCA_900302635.1 Chatrabus melanurus | reverse complement strand
CCCAGACTACCCATGAGAGAAGTTTGTGTAGTTTGGCCCCAAAGGCCTTGAAGATATCGTGGCAAATATTCAGACCGTTCTAGACCACATCCCCCACTGATGTGTGGTTTGGGTGGGCAGGGGACAACAAAATGAACTTTAATATGAATATTGCTGCTTTTCCTTTTGGACAGAAATCGATACAATTCTTTTTAATCAAACCTGCTCCTCTGCAATTTCTTGGTTGAGCAACATCTCTCCTTCCAGTACCAAGCAACAGTTTGCAGCAATCTTTGAGCCATTTGATTCAAGCTGGTGGGTGACGTGAAGATCAACAATCCTGCTGAGAGTGTTCTCACCATGAGCCATACTGTACTTTTTGTGACCACGTCCTCACGGCATTTAACTGGCATTCATTCAACATTGTATTACATTCAGCCACCTGTTCAATCCAAGGTACCAAGTTTATTCTGGCTCATCACGACAATTAACAAGCGCTCTGCAAATTAATAAATTACTGCTAAACACATTAAAGAGCAGTGTTTTTTTAAAAATCATTTTGAAATTTTGTTTTTGATTCCTAAAAACACATTTGCATTCTCTTGGCTGCTCCCATTGTGCCTGGGGTCACCACAGTGGATGTGGTATAGATCCAAATGTTGAGTTGGCACAGGATGCCCTTCCTGATCCAACTCTGGATACACAACTCGTGTATTTTTGGCCCATGGCACTCAAGCCAAATTCATTTATGGTCTTTCAAAGAAACTGCACACTTCCCTTTAGTTTTGACTTGGGACGGTCTTATCAGAAATTCCTCAGCTCCAAAGGAGCAGCTTGTTCTCCAAATGTCAAACTATTGTAGCTTAAAAACTGTAGTCCTGGAGTTTCAGGAGAAACATTAAAAAAAACAAAACTGTCTGTGGGTAAGCAACGTTATCTGTGAATAATTTTGTTCATTTTCAATCCCATGAAAAAATAAAACAAAAAGAAAGACCTTTTGAGTTTTTTTTTTTTTTTTTTTAAACAAACCACCCGAGTTCAATAAGAATCACAATCAGGTCAGGGGTTGTGTGTGCCATATGCCACCTCACCACAGAACCGCCTTGGATCCTGGAGGGCAACCACCCAACCGGTCCATCCCTACCTTTCCAAAGTAACCATCAATCTGCCGCAGCCAGGCGTCCCCTTGGCCTTCTCCAGCTGCTGGGGTCCTTAACACTGAGACACCTGCGTGCTGATCCTACACAGAGAAACGCACCACATGTCCAAAATGTCGTAGCTGACACTCGCTCACAATGCAAGTGATACTCCTCATTTGAGTCTCCCTCGGCAACCGTTCCTTTGACACAGTCATTTTCAGCAGTACCCAAGGATTCTCAAGAGAGACCTAGTCCCAAAGACATCCAGTCATCTCCTTAGGTCACAGGTTAGCGTCCAAGTCTCACCACCATAGAGTAAGACAGGAGAAACAAGGATCCTAAAGACTTGGACCTTTGCTGTCCTACAAAGATATCGGCAAACACCTCTGTCCAGTGACCTCATGACTCCAAAAGCTCTTCCCAGGCGTCTCTTGATCTCAAAGGCTGAGGACCCAGAGACACGAATGTCACTGCAGAGATCAGTGAATCTATCTGCAAGTTCAACACTTTCAGTGCAAACACTTCTGACCGCCGAGACCAGGAAGTCATTGAAAGGATTAATCTTGGTCCAGGAGAATTACAAACCCAGACACTTTGCAGCACTTGAAAATCTGAGTGAGGAGTCAATCAGGGTATTGATTCCACAAAGATCACAGCATTAGGCCAGGAGCCAGTGAGGCTTAGCATGCACCCCCCAGCACAAATTTTCACAGGTACCAAATTGTTCATTGGGGCCATCTGGAAAGAAAAAAAGATGTTCCCAAGGGTGTGTGTGTATCATTTGCACTGTGTCAAAACTGACCTCCTCCATGGCGGATCTCCAAATTGAGATTTGCTGACTAGAACAATGATTCGAGTCTATCCCAGACAATTTTTTGGATGTCTTAATGAAATTGGTATCAAAATGGAGCTATTGAACGTCTAATTATTATTCCCAAAAAAATGTGTGACTTCTCATTTGAACACCCATATACATTCATTAAAATCCCAATCAATTTTAGGTCAATATTTTGGTAATTACCACATCTCATGAATCTCGAGAAATAAAGAACAGGTAAAACATGCAGAGTGACGCTAAACGCATTCCCCATGTCAAATCCATCAGTGTCATACCAAATGTGTTATGCAGTCTTCAGGTCTATTGGAGAGAAACTGCACAACTCATGGCAACTGCAAAAATACAAGAGTTTTACAGAAATTCTGGAACAGACTCAATTCATTGTTGTCGTCTGCAAATCTCAAAATCTGAAGGTCTGCCATAGAAATGGTCACTTTTGACAAAGTGCAAATAAGTTTTTTGTTTTTTTCTAAATTGGGAACATCTTTTCCCCCCCTTTAAGATGGTCCCAATGAACAAATTGGTACTCATGAAAATTTGTCCTTGGGGGTGTTGCATGGTAAGGTCAAGGTCAGTAAAACTTTCCTCGCCAACACCTAAGCCACGTTTCCACAACCCTACCCAACACCCAGTCCATGCAAGCACTGAACAGTTCATTTGAATAAAGAAAATAAAATTATAAAGTTGAGTAAGAAGCACAATACAGCACTTTATTGTTCATAAATGCTGAAGTGAAAAAAAACCAAAAACAAATTGACAATTCAAAGAAAATGACAGTTTTTCTTCAGTTTTCTGGATGTCAGTGTGGGCGATGTCCAGTCTCATTGGGCAAATTCAGCTCAAGTTAAATATGTGAAAAGAGGAACCAAGTACAGTACACTCAAAGCTTATGAGCAAAGAGCCGAAAGAAAAAAAAGTTAGCTGAAATCTTCCTTCACACGTAAAAACCATGAGAATAGCAAACGTGCTATTCTTTCAACAAATTAGAACTAAAAAAACAAAAAACAAACCTAAATCGGTTTAACAGCACAAAAAAAACCAAAAGAATGAATAATTTCATTATATATATTATTTTGCAAAAAACTAGGTTTTTCTTAAAAAATAAACATGAAAATACCAGTCACCAAAGCAACACCTATCATTAAGCAGAACAATGTAGAACAGGGGTCACCGACCCTGATCCTGGAGGTCACCTGCCCTGCATGTTTTCCCATGTGAAGCTGATCCCACCACAGCTGATTAGTCAAGTCTGGTGTTTTCCAGCTCTTGACTGGCTGATCACACCTGACTTAGATAATCAGCAGTGGGTGGAGCTGGGAGAGTTAGAAAACATACAGGACAGGTGATCTTCAGGAGCAGGGCTGGTGACCCCGATTGTAGAACATATGAGGCTACCTCACACACGGGTAATAGCAAATATTTAAAGTACATGTACAGCAACTTGTGTCCAAACATGTCTAAAAGACTGTACAAATATACACAAATTAGTTAAATGCGACATGAAAAACGATGGATTAAATGGCCATCTTAGATGGTCACAATAACTCAAGTTTCAGCCATACGTACAACTTCAGTGGCTAAATCAACATTTAACTCCTCGTCTGAATGAAGCAAAGTATACAGAACACAAGAAACTTTCTATTGTTTTGGTGAAACTTTACTCGCTTTTACACCTTCCCTCCCCTCCCAGAGAAGAAACATTACAACTTTGTACACAAATCTTTACATCGTTTCTAGCTGCACCTTTAAATGTCATTGAATGGCTTGCATTAAGTTTTCTTCGGGAAGAGTTCGCGCATCACTGTTCAGATGCCCAATGCAACTGGGCAGTACCCTTCAGTTGACGTGAGGCAGACATGTTGGCACGGATCAGACTGTAAGTCTCACTTTGCCTGTTGGATACGATTAGTCAGACCTGCTGTTTGCCCAGCTGGGCCCCATCTCTGCCACTTCGTGCCGACGATGGTATAAATCTGGGAATGATGATGGGGAGAGCATCTCTTCCTTTAACTGCCTGTCTTCCTGAGCCCTCGGTCAGCCCAAAGCCATTCTCTACATGTGCCTCGCCATCCTCGTCGTCGTCATCATCGTCTTCATCATCATCATCATCATCCTCGTCGTCATTGTCATCATCGTCAGAAATATCATCTAGATCTGAAACAATCATGGCCTCAGTCCTTGGCTCCAGCCTCATGTTTACTCCAGTAAGCTGCTCGCTACCATGGAGATGAATCTCTTGGTCTTGCTCCCCGTCATCCTTCTCCTTAGCGTCCTCATCACTGTCAGAGTCAATGGCAATGGGCTCGGAGAGGTCTAGAGGCATTTGCTGCGGTAAGGTGCTGTTGATTGTCATCATTTGGTCTCTGCGGGCACTGTTGAGTTCGGTGATGAAAGGGTTTGACTGAAAACCATCGACAGCACTGGTTGACTTCTCCTTTGGTGGGACTGTGCAGCCATTAGCAGCTATAGGCTCCCTGCATCTCTGGCGAGACTGCTCTGAGAGACCCATACGCGTCTTAGACGTCCGACTTTTGCCATGTCTAACCTCGTACATGCCTTCTTGGACAAACGCTAGCTCGTGATCTACTTTGCTGACTTCATCCATGTTGAACCCAAGCAACACATTGGCCTTCTGGATTTTGCACTCTTCTACACAATTCCTCTGTGTGTTCACAAAATGACTGGAGATATCAGACTTCCACAGCCACAGACTAGCTGCCAGCTTCTCCACCTCCCGTTGTGTGGGATATGGCTTTCGATTAAAATAATGTGTTAGAAATGTTTTTCTGGACTCGTATGACTCATTTTCACGACCTTTGGGATCAAGAGCAAGGACTACAGGCGCATCAATATTTTCTACAAATGTGGATGAACTGTTATAATCTTGTGGGTGAGCTCTTTCTCCTGGAGGGCCCAGCCTCCTCCTTTTTGGCGCATTACTGTGAGCATTATCAAAACTGGCCCGTTTTAGTGCCCCACTTTGGGTCTGGTTGACCCGAGAAGAATGGGCTGTTCGGCTGTCCTGCCCATTCTGGGACTTCCCAACACCACGGCAGTGCACCAGATGTAGGGTAATGGTTGAGGCAGTCATGTTGCTAGTATAAACCCCCAAACAGTGAATACACTTGTAGGTTAGTTTCTTTTCTACAGGATGGACTGTTTGAATCACCTGGTGGCGATCTTTTAGATGGTGAGCCAGTGAATCTGAGATTGGGCCCTTGAGGATGGAAAAGCAAAGGGGACACAATGTCTTTCCCACATCCCTCTTATAGGGCACAGATGCCTGTTGGACACTCTTAGGGAGAGCATTTTCAGCAGCCCCTGAAGGCAGTTTGGGTGGGTGTTGAGGCACCAACCTTTTACTTAATAGCGAGGCAGACATGGCTGACGACAGAGAGCTGTTGTTTTGGGCATGAAACGCCACCGACTCCTCTGGGGCATCTCTCATGTTGTAAGTAGTGACAATCAACTGAACATTCTTAGGATTGCCCTGCTGCAGCGTGAGGTCAAATGTCAAAGGAGAGTCTGTGCGTGGGCCAACACGCTCATCTGGATGGGAAAGCCTCATGTGTGCCACCATCTTCTCAACGTCATTGAAAGTAGCGCGGCAGTGTGGGCAAGACAGACCATGGATCAGCATGTGATTTAGCAGAGTGTCACTGGGGAGATAGCGGTTGCAGTAGAGACACTTGCTTGTGAAGTTGTGGATCTTCATAATGTAGTTTGCCACAGCAGGAACCTTCTCTGCCTTGTGCTCCTTTTCAAAGTGAGAACTGTACACATTCTCTGGAAAGAGCTCATTGCAGATCGTGCAGATCTTCCACTTTTGGGTATAGGATGTGCCAAGGACTGAAGAGCCACCTTTCTTAGCTGTGACAGAGGCTACAGTCGTAGCTGCTGCCTGGACACGAGAGCCCAGAAGGTTGGATTTGACTGAAGAGGAAGAATTCATCATAACTGGGTTCCGAAGGCTGCCGCTCGAAAGAAGCTGCTTTGCTGTGTGTGAGTGTTGGGGCACTGAAACCTGGGCGTTCCCTGGTAAAGTAATCCTTACCTGCTGACTGTTGAGGGAAAATGGCTGGATAGTACCAGGCTTCAAGCCCATTGTATCATGTTTTAAACCAGATAGAAGACCCTGGGAGTTGAAGCCCGTCTTTGATGGGATGACACGCCCCAGCTGCTGTGTGGCAGGAGACCTTGTTGTAGCCATTACGGCACCTTTGGGGCCCATCCCAATAATGGTCTTGTCTCCTTGGGTTTTGGAGGGTATCATGATGACAGGTTTTGGACGGTGGACTACCACACTGGTATGACCAATCATGGCAGTGACTTGGTAGCCAATCCTCTCGTGATCCTCAATGACATGTTGAACAAGTGCCTCATAGGTCCTTGGGACAAATAGACACTTCTTGCAGTGAATCTGGTTACTACTGCCACTGTTTATGCTCCCGCTCTCTGTATTCCCCATGCCTTGCCCTGCCATGCCACCATTCTGAGTACTTGCCTTGTCTCCTGGTTTCACAATATAGGGCTGGGCTACTTGCTGGAAGTGTTCCCTGTAGATGTGCTTTCGCACTACATTGTACAAAGGGTCCCTGTAGGTGCACTTTTTACAGTAGTACACCGCCTGCTCCATGCTGTCCCCGGTTCTTTTCAAGACACCATCCTTCATCACAATCCCACCAGCTCCTGCCAACATTCCGCCGTGGCCCTGCCGTACAGTGCTGGCAGGCATGTGGAAAAGTTTGATGTGCGTTTCCAAAGTTTTTTTGTTACCATTGTAAGTGCAATAAGGGCAGTTGAGCAGAATGTGGTTCTCAAAGTCCTCACTGTGGACATTACGGAAGTGGCTCTTGTAAGCTGAGAAGTACTTGGATGAGAATATGCATCCAGAGCAGCAGAAAGGCTTTGATCTGTAGTCCTGGAGACACAGGTGGGAAATGTTAAGTCTTTGCAATCATAATTTGTGAGAGACAACAAAAACATTTTAGACTTCATATATCTTTCCTTAAAGAATAATATTCAATGTTATTGTCCCCCCCACAGGGTGGAAAATTATTTTCAGCTCACCAAATCAACACTGAGACACACAAACAAAGAAAGTAGAGGCAATACAGGTGCAAAGAGCACATTATACCTGCAGACATAAGTTTACATACACTTTGGCTAAAATAAATTCAAATTTCTCCTACTGCACATATTCCATTTTAAATCAAACAAATGTATTAAGTTAGTTTTGACTATTTTAATTCCATATAAATATAATTACAAACTAGAGACACTAGAGACCTGTGAGCAAGCTCACAAAATGATTCCCCCGAGCTGTTTGCATGCATTATACATCAGTGGTAGCAAATCTTTTGTGACGAAACACCTGAATTAGACTGGTCAACCTTTGTACTGAAGAGCCCAACAGGACTGTTTATACATGTAAATGACAAATATCTCTCTCTGTCTCTCGCTCACTCACACACACACAGACACTCCCATTTTTTCCCTTTGAAGACATTGGACTGGAAATTTTGTCCTTAATAAATATTACCTGGGGTAGCGCTATGATATTTTAATGCTTAGCCAATGTGGCTAAATTATGCATTTTCTCCTCACACGATGTATCCATATATGACACCAACGGCAGTAGCAGCCAAATTCACAGAGCAGATGTCTGACTAGATAGTTACCCTAAAAACTGCACCTGGTGTGTAATTTGTATGAACAAAAGATAGACAATTCGCCCCTGTGCCATTTTGCACACCAATATAAACTGTGGTATGTCGGGCATTTGTGTTTAGTACTTTAGAAGTTAGGATTAGTTTAGTAAAACTACGTGGCTAATAGGTAGCGCTAGCCCAGCGTTACCATTGTGTAAAATATCTTTGAAATCCAAAAACTGGTTTAGGAGGAGCTGTAATTACAAAGTCAATATGATGTGGTGCATAAATAGACGCTATCGCATATAGCCAAAATTGACCCAGAATACATTGCGTCATCAACTTTCAGAGATTTTGGAAGGCAACCGAATTCCCGGTTTCTTTCACACAGTGAACAGCTTCGCTTTGCAGCGCCTGGAAAATATGTTTTATTTCTACATGTGTCTACGAGAAAGTGCAAGTTTGTCTGATTTTAGAAGAATGTGACCATGAAGCCGCGGAGAGGAAGTGACAGCAGCAGACTACACGGTACGGCTCTGTTGGCGGTCTGAACCGGACAGCTGTGCTGTGAACACGGGACTTTGAAACGGTTACCATCACTTCGTATTAGCGATGGCTTGTGCTCGCTGCTTGTTGACTGTGGTTGGAAATGAAAGAATCAAAAAACACAAATGTGATGAGGGCTCTTGGATGTTTACTGAGCCTCACGTCGAACTCGTAGAACTTGGAAGTATCGAAGCAAACAAAGCCATGTGAAGCCCGAAGCTGCATCGGACAGCAGCACGCTGTGCGCCACTTCAGGACGAGTAAAATCAGCGGGATGCGGTTATGCTGCAGGGTATGTATGTACCATTTATTTCTTAGCTTGACCGATCTGATTTACAATTATTAGATGCATTTTATGTATTTTTAATTCTCACTTCCTGAACACAGCATGGGGTACAACACAACTAGCTGCCAGGAAATCTTGGCAAAAAACAAACAAACAATAGTGCGCCCCTATGTTGGCTCATAAGCGACTATATGCGATAGGGTCTCTTAAAAATATGGTCAAATTATCTCCCCTTGTCGATGTTGGACGATGTTGGGGGTATAAAAATGCTTACCAGACATTTATTCAAGTTTCTATTAAACACGTCAAATTTTCAGTGGGTCATCGGTTTACATATAGCAAGATGAATGCCTCTTTAAAAACAGCATGTAGGATTCCAGAAACTGATGGAATTACTTGTAAAAGCTTCTGAATGATTAATTTGTATAATTCTTGCTTAAATGTGGCACCTTTGGCTACATGAACAAGTGCATTCTTGTGTTTAGGCACAGTATATGCAAACTTATGTTCACAACTATACGTGTAAAAATTAGATGCAAAATTATGGGTAAACATGACAAAGAGAAAAGGCGCTACGTGTATCTTTGTACGAGATGTACCTGGACTTTGGTGTGTGATGGCTCCCACATGCATACATCTTCCCAGGTAGTATGCTTTATATACACCTCCGGAGGAGTAAAGTCTTTAAAGTCCTAAGGAAAAACAACAAGATGGTTAAAATTAATACACACGTATCAGTGATATCACACCAGCTTGGAGTTTTCTTTTTGAGTTTTGTGGCTCTTGCAGGAAAGCTTGCAAGCAAAGCTTTCCACAGCCCACTAATAAGGACTAGCAACAGCGGCCTAGATGGCCACACCTTAGACACTTAGAAATGAAAAACTGACAAGCTCATTTCAAGCCACATGTGCTCCAATTTCCATCATACATGTGATAAGATTATCCCTGCAACAAGCCCGGAGAAGCCCTGTAGATGGCAGTGTTCAGCGGGTGGCAGACAGGCACAGGACATTAGGGTAGGCAAAACAATGTTGCTTTTTGGATTGATCTGGTCCATCAGTTCACCCAATTGTAATCAGTTCATCCTCATTAAATTCTTTTCAAATCTGTAGAGATACAAGATGACGGTATTTGTTTTTGAGTCATCGTGCTGAACTCGTCACTCACTGTATTATTAAAGGGTACATGCCGAGGTTTTTCCAAACCTGAAGAACATTCACCTTATGTTCAAGGTAGGTAATGAGTTCAACTATATTTTCTTGACAGGTCATCACATGAAAAATTAACCTTAAAGTCAAATAATATAATTTCAGCCAAACTCATGCTACCTGTCTGTGTCCTTGGACAAGACACTTAATCTGCACTGTCCCAGTCCACCCAGCTGTAATGGGCTGTTTCATGATCAGGGTACCAGGTTAATTCTGTCAAATTGTGGACACTTTTTCCAAAAATAGTACATAAAACTTCAATGTTAGAAGTTTTTAATGGTGCTACCATATTCTGTGAAGCTGTCAATACCATTTATTTCACACAAAAATAACTATTTGGTCCAAAATAATGAGTTTTTCCAGGTTTTATTTGACATTTATCAGTTCCAATTTAATTAATGGGTGTTTTGATTTGGATTCTCACATAAAAATTATGACCTAAATTTAAAATAAGAGTTTTTTATTTGAAATATATAATAAAGTTGTAATTTAAAGTCCAAATATTAACAATCGGTGGAAAACAAATTCACAGAATGGTAATAAACAATTATGTTATTTGTCCGTCCAAAATGTCCTCTCCGGAATTGAAACACATCAACATGGGCAGTTTAGAAAATATA
>OMMV01042757.1:0-11991 GCA_900302635.1 Chatrabus melanurus | reverse complement strand
GTCGCGTTGGTCCGTTGCGCTGTGCAATTCACCGCCAGAACTGAAGGGGGCGCAAACTTGCTGATCTTTTGTTTACCTTCCGGCTTTGTTCCTGCGGTCTGAACAACCGCAACAGAGAGAAAAAAATTAATAAAAAAGAGTGGTGGTGCAGTTGGAGATGATCAATATTGAAAAACAATTGCTTTTATTGAAAATGTGGCAGCAACAATGAAAGAGGAGACACGTGTGGAGGTGGACTGTACGTCCACTGAACGAATCGAGGTGGAGGACGGGCGAATATTACGACACACGGACAGATTAATGCACTTCAGGTATTTTCGTTTGTTATTTGCAACCATTCATAAAACACCAGAACACACACAGCACGCCGATTCATGCCGGCCAGAGGCTGGCCGTGTCGCCGACCAATCACAGCCCTTGCGCTCTGCGTCGTCTCGACGCGCTGGTTACAATTTTGGGAGGTGCGCGTCAAAGCTATGGCGTAGCTTCGACGCAGAAGCATAATGACCGCTTTAGGCATGAAACCAGACTGCTCTGGCTACTGTGCACCAACCAGTAGGTACCGAATTCTATTGAGAATGACCCTTGCAGGTAACAGGAACCAGGTATAGCGAGCAGTGCAATACCCTTCAAAACACATGGTTTTCTATTTTAACTGCAGCAGTATTAGAAAGTGGCTGAAAGACAGGAGATTTAACATTCTGCTGGAACTCAAAGTGCACAGACACCATGCGGGCTCTCCCTTCAACGACAGCCATGAATCAGATCTTTGACTTCAGAGATGAAATTCAAGTCTTTTCTAGCTGTGTAAATCCTACCCTATCAGCTAGTCTCTTTTGTGTATAGGAATCAAAGGTTGTCTTATTATGCCAAGACTCTTTGGGGAACCCCAGTAGCAAATCCAGCTCTGATTTTCATGCACATAGACAAAATGCCATCAATCTCCATAACTAACAAATGAAGTTTCACTTCAGAAATGCTCACTGCACTGCTGCTGCACTGTTGTTCTTCCCTATATACCGTAGTAAGAGTGCAAAGGCTGATGCCTACACTACACAGAAGTAGACATCACACTACATGTTGCAGCTGCTGAAGCCATTTGCTTTGTGTCCCTGAAATTAATGTTGCTGTCATGAAATCGCATCCACTTGATAATGCACCAACAGGGAGCGATGTAATCTAAAAGCAGCTCACGTAAGCTTGGATGATAGAATTATCGCAATTCCATTTCATAATTAAGTGCAAAACTTGCCCAGGTAACCTTTAAACTTTTCACTTCTGCACCAAAATGAAGCATCACATAATGAATGAATTATTCATTGCTATTGCTGCCTCTTCAAAGCCAGGCAAAATCAGTTTCCTTGAATGCACGGCCCCTGCGTGAGACCTGACAGTACTTTTCTGGAATGGCAAGTAGCTTCAGTCACGCGGAGTTTGAAACAAAACCCGTTACCGTTGATGGGACAAGAAGAAATGCCTTCCGGTCAACAGCATGGAAGAACAGACACTTAAAAGACAATTTGTTGAACTTGTCTGGCTGATCCAAAAATGATCAAGATGACGTTCACTAGTCCGCTCAGTATGGAGCATCTTGTTTGGCTGGCTTCCAAAATGACTATGTTTGGAGACAGAACCAATGTGTCTTGTCCCGAGTTATAAAGCGCTCAGATGGCTTCAAGGACAGGCAGATAAGCATGCCTCCTTAAAGACTTTTCTTAATCATGCATACTACATTGGCATTGAATAACTATCACCATCATTAAAACTGGGAACCAGTTGGTTGAATCAATCAAACCAGTCATGAAAATAAAGCAGCTATAAACCTGGTGCAGATGACATCACCAATATGGTGATCACATGATTTGGCTGCTTTCAACAATTTTAGGATATTTACCAAACATTTCCCTCATGATAAGTTAGTATCTTGTTTTTTGCTTGAATAGCATCAGATACGTAATTGTAGTGTTTTATTTCATTCAAGTATTTCATTTTATGTTTTAATTGTTTCAGCATTAAAACAAAATTACCTCAGATGACTGGTTGTAGATAAAACTAGAAAGGGGGCAAACATCTTTTTTTTTAAATCTGTGGTGAGTCAGCAGGATTCCACTGTGTGTGTGTGTGTGTGTGTGTGTGTGTGTGTGTGTGTGTGCAGAGAGAGGAAGGGAGGAAAACGTGAACTAAATTAACATCTTCATATGTGGTCATTTGTTCTTTCTCTACAATATTTGCTACAGTTGATTAGTTAATTAGGAGTTAGAATCAGTGTAATGTCAGGCCACTGCTCGTTACTGAGCCACTTATTGATGAGATGTGCATCACATGCCTGTATTTGTTTGTATTCTGGTTCGATTACATTTGACAATTACTACATAGTGTTATTGTTGTTTCGGCTGCCCCTGGTTGTTCAGGGTCACCACAGTGGACGCAATACAGATCAGCATAGGGATTTGGCACAGGTTTTACACTGGATGCCCTTCCTGGCACAACTCCAGTTCTACATGGAGAAACACGCAAAGCCCCTGGTCTTCCTAAGCGGTCTCCCAACCAAGTACAAATCAGGACCTACTCTGCTTCACTTCTGAGATCTGATGGGATCAAGTGCACATAAAGCAGAATGGCTGTGCGACAGTTACCATATGGCGTTAACTGTAGCCAATGTAGTACCAAATGAGAGGAAAAGAGTGAATTTCAGGGTGTGAAAATATGTTCATTAGAAGTTGACTTTTCTCTCAATGGTGTAAAAAGGGAGAAAAAAAACTCTGGAAGGACATGAACAATGGCTGCACCATTTAACTTACTGAAAATGAACAGAATTTAACTCCCAAAGTGGTCTCTGGACCAAATATAAGAAGATGCATCTCAATTATTAAGGGTGCAGCAGATCACAAAACTCAGTTTGGATTAGATCATTTTTCAGATCAGCAAAAAAAGTGGCACACCACTGGGATAAAGTCAGGAAAAGTTTTTTGTTTTTTGTTTTTTTCCAGAGGACAGTCTAGCCTGTGCCTCGGGACGGCACAGAGAAGGTGCTACCCACGCTCTGTTTTCAACTCCTGATATTTCAAAGCGATTCTTTCTGTGCTTGGACCCCGATGTTCATCGACTCTGAGTTCTCTGAGATAACTGAGTGCAAGGCGGCAGAGGCTGTCTGCTTTTAACATGCTCCCGTCACGTGAACGCACAACTGCTTTGATCAACTCTGCGTTGAGATTTACGCAATTATTACTTTAAAAACATGTCGCCGTGAGAATACATCTCTTTCACACTATTATGTAAACTTTGCAATTAATTCACGGTTCATGTGAGTGCTGAACCATGGGGGAGGTCCGTACGGATCACTGATCAACTATGGAATGTACGCCACAATTAATCACGAAATATTTTTCTTATTAAACAACACATGCCATTTGAAGAGTCTAACAGGTCACATTGGAGGTGACCAATGTTAACATCGAGCCCCGCACATTTTGAAGGTACATGGATCAGATTTCCCTCTGAGCTGGATGTAATGAATTACAGACCTGATTACGCTTGTTACAAGACAAACAGTCATTTGGGCATGAGCATGTGTTGAAAATTGGGCTTCTCAACTCTGATTACCAACTTCTTTTGCTGCTGCTGGAAGCGGATTATTAGGCAACACTTTAATGCAGTGATCACTGTGATCACCATGGAGGATTGCTAGGACAGAACAAGAGGCATTGCACCATAGAGTGTCGGCATGTCAACAACTGCACTTCATCGATTTTAAGAGGGGGGGGAAAAAATGTGATGAATGGACTGAAAACATAATGATATAACCTCACAGGAACACCATCTGTACTTGCCACACAGTCATTTCCTTCTTTTCCACCTCAGTCTCTGCCAGCATACGGTAGCTTTATGAAATAATCATATATTACCTCCATCTGTTGCAGCCATATTGTGGAATGAATCGGGATAACACCATCATTGTCAGAGGATTATTTGTTACGAGTGTGAAGCTATGATTTAGAGATACCTGCAAGGCTTACACACTTTCTATGCATCTTCCTGGCCATAAAATGGGCTACTGGAAGCTGGAAATCCAAATCACCACCCTGATTTAGGACCAAGGTGCTGAAAAAAAAAGAAGCCAACTCGGAAGTACCAAATCTTGCAGTTCCTTGAATGGCCACTTGAGGCTGGCTCCAAAAGTGAATCACTCCCCACAGACCTCCATGTTAAAATCTCCAACTTTACAGCAGAAATAATCATGTTTACAGCCTGATCCACAAAAAAAAAAAAAAAAAATTTTGGTCTCGATAGATACTTTCCAAGTACATGACAACGATTCAGTCTATTTTGGACATGGTCGCTTTGAGTAACAACTAGTGTGCCAACTGGTCCAGACAGCCACCCGCAAGCAGAGGTAGCTAGCAGTGGCTGCCCTGCAAACAGGGGACATCCCCTGGACGTTTACCGGACATTCATAACATCCCCTATTGGTCCCCACCACAATGTTTTCTGCCAGATGTTAATGAGACGTTATTGACATCCGTAGCAAGTTCTCGTTTGGTCCTTGTGCGACGTTCTGAATGAGACGTAAATTGGACCCTCTGGGAACGTTCCCATTTGGTCCTCCGGATAACGTTCTCAGTAGGTATTTCAGAGACGTCTTTAGAACATCCCATTTTGGTCACGCATAACGATATAACGGGGACGTTGATGGGACTTTCATGGGACGTTTACCTTTTAAAATTTGTTACAATGTAAGACGGCATAATGCAGTCATTGGGATGTATTGATCAGAACATCGGCCACAGACGAAACCTGCCGTAGCCTGATAAAAATCAGAGAAAATGTCCTTATTCTCCCCTGCACGTCTTTCAGTGAAATTGTTTTGAATGGTTTTAATTACAGTATATATGCATGTAGTGGTGATGGTGTAGTGATTAGTGTTAACGTCCGCCAATCTTGCGACCCCGGGTTCGATTCCCACTCCATACTAACAATGTCCCTTTGAATAGCAATACTAATTAAAAATAGTAAAGGCAACTCAAAATTAGAGGGTGCGTGCAATCATACTTACCTCAAACAGGAATTGAACCTTGATCACCAACTTCATGGGCAATGATGCTAACCACTACACTACCTTCAATGATAATAGTCTTGGTAGGCTAATATAAGGGACGTGTAAAACATTCCCCCGATGCTACCCCAACGTCTTAGAACGTCCCGCAATAACATCCCTGTGTCGTCTAAAAAAACGTTACCTGAACGTCCCCAGTATGTTATAGAAAGTCCCGCAATAATGTTCCACTTGATGTTGGAAAACATTTCCCCAAAGTCCTCGCAATGTTCTTAGGATGTCCCAAATACCGTCCCCGAGATAGAAAGGGAATCCTACACATTGACGTCTCAGGAACGTTCTGTGAGGACCTTTAGGGAACGCCAAGGGAACCATTTTTTTTGCTGGGTGGTAGCTACTGTGTACTCGACTGCCTCCTTTTTTTACAAATATCGGAGATAACATGGCTTGTTATGCGGTTACCTGTACTAATGGACCATCTAAGAAGTCTGTGTTCAATGGTTTACACTGAGTGAAATGTTCGTATTATTTAATTTGTATTTAGCGCCGTTAGCACTAATTAGCAGGCATCCATAGCTTGGTGATGTTAGCGCCACGGTTACCGAGGCAATATTCTGGTCATGATTTTTAATACCTGCACCCAATCCATATGTTATGAAAAGCACCGCCCAGTCCACATAAATGTGTTAATCAAATACCTGAACCAAGATTAGCCTGTTAGCTTCAGCTTGTTTGGCAAGTACAAGATGGGGGGGGGCATCTGCGGGCTTTATTCATTATGCCGGTCTTGCCCACGCTCCACCACTTTACCCATTTATGAGTTGGCCGAGAGTTAGGCGCCCCATTTGATCTTCAAACCCGCTCTTCAGAAAACCAGTGGATGGCATCACGGAGGGTTTGTCCAGTATATACACAGACAATCTATGTTTAAGACATTTTGTTTCAATTCAAACAGTGGATTATATCTTAAACATTTCTATCCTCTGCGGTTTGTATCATCTGAGTTAAAGCAAACTGAAGAGACCCTTGAAAGAAAAAAAAAAAAAAATCACATTATATGGAGGACATGAACAAGAATGGGCAAATTGTAAAGGTTGCCAAGTCATTTTCTAATCCACTTTCATCTACTCTTCCCTCTATGGGCTGAAGGATTAATATCCATCCCTGTGTGCGAGTGCACAACTAGGGGGTACGTGGTGGATTGGAGCAGCGCCGACAGTGAGCTTATGTGGGTGTGCAGACGTGTGTCTGGTTATGTCCTAGGGCCATCTTTTCTTCTCTTATCACCGAGCAGTTTTCCAAAGTGGCGTGAGGTGGGTGATATGAGAGGATTAGGTCCCGGTCCTGCCTGACGAGTCTTTAATTAACAGGCTTAAAGTAAATGCTCCGCTCGCTATAATTGGATCAGAAAAGGAGATCTGCTATCAGCTAATTGGCTTCTTCGCACATATAGACCTATCAGATTTTGTCTCTAGGTACACGATTTGGGAGCGAGCGATGCTGTGCTAAGTGTGGGGAAGCAGCGGAAAAGGTGCGAGAGGGCTTTTCCAAGAAACTTTTTCCTGGAACAGACGAGCCTAAATTCTGGAAGAAATTTCCATTTTTATATCATTGGATCGACTGCTTCTTGAGATGGGACTGATTTGCCAACTTTCCAACTACCATCTACCATACAGAAGACGAAGACATTTCAGCTTTTCTGTGTTGTCAACACACACTAATTTGCGTGCTAGTACACAGACAGGCCCTGGGCTGACTGTAGTATTTAAATATGAAATTCATAATTTGATATGGCTCCGCATTCCTGAACCGCTCAGTAGGTGTCAGTGTTCAGCAGGTGGCAGACACGTCTATGGGATATTACATCATACTGTAATTTGAGAAATACTTGTTTGTTTGTTCCCCTACCCCTCCTACGGCCTTTGGATGATTTCCACCAAACTTCATATGTGGATGACAGTCCGTCCCAGAATTGCCTTGAAAGGGTTTGTTTTGGTAAAGGTCATGGCCATTGGGGGCAAAGGTCAAAATTTAGATTTTTTTTTTTTCACTCAAGTGTCCACTAAACTTGGCACACATAAGTAGGTGGGTTATGGAGTTGCCAAGGTGAGATCAAATTTGCCAAAGGTCAATCACTGGTATCAAGGTCATTGAGGTCAAAGGTCAAAATGCAAGTTTTTCCAATGTCATTTGCACCAAACTTGGCACACATATGGAGGTGTGTACTGGAATTGCCTGGGTATGGGCAGATTTGCCAAAGGCCAATCATTGGGGTCAAAGGTCATATTTTAAGTTTTTCCACTGTGATTTGTGCCAGACTTGGCACACATATAGAGGTGGGTTCTGCAATTGTTCAGATGAGGTCAAATTTGCCAAAGGTCAATCATTGGGACCAAGGTATGTTAGTCTATTTGTTTGTTGACCTACTCCTCCCCGATCCTTTTGCTGATTTCTACCAAACTTGGTATGTCAAATCAAGGTTGACCCCAAAATTGCCCTTCAAGAATTAATTTTGGGAAAGGTCAAGGAATTTGATTTTCAACCGTATTTGGACCAACTGTGGCACACACTTAGGTGGATTCCAGAAATGCCCCGGCAGATTCTGCCAGAGGTCAATCATTTGGGTCAAGGTCACTAGGGTCAAATGTCAGATGGCTGTAGCCCTTACTGTATTCATGCCCATGGGTACTCTTACCTAGTACACACAAAGTTGCTTTTTTGATTGATCTGGTACATCAGAGTTCACCAGAGTTCACACAAGTTGGCTGGGATGGACTAACCCACTCCTCTAAATTTTTGCTGTACAAGCCCTATACTGTTCCCGGCGCAGGGAGTAACTGGTGGTGTTTCAAGACTATTATAAACAGATCTCTCCTGTCCTTTCAAAAAAATTAAAATTTAAAAAAAAAAGTGTCACCCAGAGCTGCCCTTTTGACTAAATTTTAAGGTCCTTAAAGGGGTTATACACCTTCTCTTCTAGCTAAAATAGGTCACAAGTAGTGTTAAAAATACATGAAAGTTTGTAGCAAAAATACATCAAAGAAACTGAGATGATACTTCACAAAAAATAACCTGTTTCTGTGCCTGTTGCTCTAAATGGAAAGAAGCTGCTGGTCAACACATCCCGTCAACATGCCGGTCATCATTAAAATTTGTATCCAAAAATACCACACAGACCCGAGGCAATGCATCCTACAACCTACCCATTTTCAGATCACCAACAAACAACGCATTTCTGTTCCTGTTGCTTTAAATTAACAAAAATAAATAAAATAAAAAAGCAGCTGCCCCCCACCACCACCAAGGCATTGTCCCATCTCTCTCACATGGACCTTTTAGGTGTGTCGCACAGAGTCCAGCTCAATGGGCGTGTCTTAAAGAATAAAGTGGAGTTCGGATGTGGAGTTTCGTGCCATAAGTCACACAACTCCAAAACAAGCTGTATTAAGTCAAAATTTTGCTTATCAAGAAAGTTTTTATATACACAGAACTACAATTATGGAATTTTGGGAATGTGTAACATGAAAGCCCAACTATATTCAACCTGCAAGAGGTAGAAAAGCCGATGTCACCCAACATGGCTCCTTTAAAACAAACTATATTTTTCATGGTTCTAGACAAGTGTGGATAAAAAAAAAAAGGTTTGTGTCTTTCAGGTGAAACTACCAACAATTGTGCAAAATATCTGTAGATCTTGACGACTCACATCAAGTTATCTCTGTTCTTCTTTCTCAACGTCTTTATTCATGTTGTATTAAAGGCAAGAATGTACCCCCAAGGTTGAGCAGTTAAGGGTTTCATCTCTTGCTGAAGGTCACTTTGACACACTTGGAGTTTGAACCCAGTGCCCCATCCGTCCGCGGACAACTCGCTCGCACAGCTCAGCTCGTACTACATACCATGTTTGTATGTGCAGTGTGCAAATGGTACAGGTAATATTAAATTATTACAATTACAGCTCAGAGGGTAGTAGTCTCCTAACTGAAGGATCAGAAAGTTTAATTCACTTTAAGTGTTTGAAAAATGCTGATTTAATGACAAAAGTAAAATGAAAACTCTTCTGAACAAGTTCATAACTCATCTCGTTAAATGTGCTTCACAATAAATGCAGTTAGACTTAAAAGCAGGGCCAGCATCACTGCAAAGCCTTTTACTGTGAAAGTCACAGCGTCTTTGTTCTGCGCAACCATTTCTAATTTGACTGCGCTTAGACAACATGAGCTAAAACCCATTGTTCGCTTGCTGAAAAACGAGCAGGATGAACCAATGAGGTGAACGCAGATTTTTTTTTTTCCCACAGTTTGGATCATGTTTCAATAATTAGTTAAGCGGAATAAAATCATATCTTCTCTGTTAATGTTCTGTGTGCTGAACATTTCAACCTGCATATGCTGTCTTCAGGGGTGGATCCACGGGGGGTTGTTCTGCTAAAGACTGAAGTGTTGTTTGATTACTTTGGACTACAAGTCAAACTTTTTAAATATTCTCAAAGTTCTATGTAATTATGTCTCAACCCCTTCAAACAATATGTAAACACTAGAAATCCTTTTTATTTTCATATAATTTAATCCATGGATCACGATACAATCCGCAAACATTCCACGCATGCCACAATCGACAATTTGTCACTGTGTGCACCTCGCACCCTCTTGACAATAGCAGTTAGAAATCCACTGCCTGCCAGAGGCACAAATGTAAAAATAGGCTAGCGAAATAGTCCAGTAGGTGGCGATTGGACAGGCTGAGCACGTGCAACCGCAAGTGCTGGAACAATGGCCGGGGAATGGGAGACTCTAGAGTCTAGGACTTTTCAGGTATTGTGTCTCGTGAACTTTCACTGCCATCGAAGGCTGAATTTCCAACTGGCGGCACACAAGCGGCTAGCACATTTTCCTCCCAATCAGAAGGTCCCTGGTTCGAGGTCACCTGCGCCCCAGTCTCCATGTGCACCTGGAGTTGCGTCAGGAGCGGCATCCCATGGAAAACCTGCCCCAAACTAACATGCGGATCCATACCGGATCTGCTGTGAAGACCCCGAGCAAAAGTGGGAGAAGCCAAAACAAGTTAGTTTATAGTTAGGGGATTAAGGTAGGGCATCAAGTCGGTGTTTTGTCATTACCCGTAACGCAATGTATGCGTGAGCGTAAAAAAAATCATTGAAAGCGTTCCGGTTTGGATTCACACTTTTGAAGGCAAACATTCCCGATCTTCCAGGAATATGAGCATCGTAAGATCGTCAAAGCTTTAGGGGACTGTCGGCGAGGCGGATCGCCACTGTCAACTTTTGTTCAGCGCATTTTTACTCGCATACTCGGGGAAAGAACACAAGAGCACAGCGCCGAACTGCAATGATTTTGCACGAATTGCATTATTGGTAATGATGAAAGACCAAATAGACTAAAGATCTTTGGAAAGACTCCCATCTGGACCTCTAGCAGCAATTAATGCATCTTCATATTGCTGCTATATTGGAGCTCCTCCTATATTTATAAAATAAATTAGGGATCAAAATAAAAGTAAAAAAAAATTGAAGGGTTTTTCATGCATGTTGTCGTGAAATTTATAACATGTTCCAGCAGCATTAGTTCTTTCCGCATAATCTCATATCAGTGCATTTTGTCAGATTTTCCACTCAGTGCAGCCATTCTTCACATCCAACAGCAAGACAATAAAACGGGTTTTTTTAATGTAGAAATTGGAAACAATGGCAGAAGTGAAAGGTTGTGTTTGCACACAGTGTTGGTCGGTTCTTTGTCTCTTACCTGAACGGTTTGAACGTTACTAGACATCTTCTGATCATTATTTTACCGTCGGTGCTGCCAGCGATCATTTTCCAAAACCAGCGACCCCTGACATCGTTAACCTCCCGACCTGCAACTTAAGGTGAGCGAACATCTTCACCGCGGTTCCGCCGCTCCTTCCCGGCCTCTCGGCGACAAAAGACACAAAGTTTGTCCGCTTCCGGCGGCGGAAAATGTCATTTATTAATCCGTGGTCTGGAAAACGCTCAGGTTGTGTCCACAGCTGGAGTCATTTCCGACGTCGGGTCTTCAGTTAAAAAAAAGGTGCACGTGAGTGGGTGGATGTGGGAAAAGGTACAAAATCCTCGTTTTCCCTGGGAGAGGTTTTAAACAGAGAGAAAGAGAGACAGAGAGAGAGGGAAGATCTCCGCGGACGTTTTAACTTCACAGCGAACACAGCGTGAGTGTGAAACCTCAGCCTCATTCATTCACTACCAAACAGTCAAGTTCGCCGCAAGACCGCGTCAGCTTCCGGTCAACGCATGCAAAATAAAAGCCTTATTGTTCAGCAACTCAAAATATGACTAATCCGAAAAGTGGTAATAGAACATGTAAATAAGGACATTTCCCCCCAAAATATAGTTTGGAAAGAGGCTTGTCATAGAAAGTATCAATTAAAAATAAACTTGGATGATTTTTCTTTGTTTTGTTTTTTGTTTTTTTTTGATTATTTTTTTGTTTGTTTTTTTACTTTTTCTGATGCAAGATTTTTTTCCCAAAATAATACATGAAAAATGCCTCAAAAACAAAAAAAGAGTTATAGTTCTGGAAAAAGAATGACAGTCACGTTATTGCAAAAAGTCATTTATTTATTTTATTTTTAAAGAACCAAGTAATGAACACATTTAACTTGATGGTTTCTTCTGGGGGAAAAAAAAAAGTTTCCTCAACTGTATTTCAGACATTACTAATTATGGTGGATGGTTATTACGGGATCCTGTACCGACAAAATTCATATCAGTCATGAGTTTATATTTTATTTTATATTATCACATGATCTCATTCATTCACTACCAAACAGTCAAGTTCGCCGCAAGACCGCGTCAGCTTCCGGTCAACGCATGCAAAATAAAAGCCTTATTGTTCAGCAACTCAAAATATGACTAATCCGAAAAGTGGTAATAGAACATGTAAATA
>OMMV01042755.1:0-11113 GCA_900302635.1 Chatrabus melanurus | reverse complement strand
ATACTGACCTTGACCTACTTTCCTAGGTCATAGAGCAAAAAACCCAGAAAATACCAGTACTCGCATATAACTTTACATACATTCAAGGCACGGCCACCAAATTTGTACCACAGCCGCATCCCGTGGAGGCCTTGGATGAGTTCAATGATGAGTGACCTTGACCTATTTTCCAAGGTCAAAGAGCAAAACCCCCCGAAAATAACAGTACTCATAATAACTTTCCATACATTCAGTGCACAGCCACCATGCGACGGGGGACACAAGGCCTTCAGGCCAGTATCCAATTTTAATGATAATAGCATGATTTAATTCCAGGCTCTATGGTTTATTATTGGCCCTCTATCTATGGCTAGCAGCCCGCCTCCAAAATCATGATCTTGCATAATTATAACACAGCTGTATATCTTGACAGAACATTTAAATTGTGGTAAATGTTCATCCAGGACAAGAATTTTCTGTAACTACTGCAGAGGACGCTGGCAGCAATGCCAACACAACATATTGAGGCGGTTGCATGATGATTTGTGAAAATGACATACAGTCTCCACAATACACTATCATAAAAGAAGTGAAAATCGTTTTTTGAAAGCATCAGTGTCTGTGGGTTATGTTTGGCTACAAACTTTAATGTGTTTTTAAGACACCGGATGACTCACATTACCTTGCTGAAAAGCTGGATACGACAACCCCTTTAAAAAAAATGGACACAGTGCAGTCGTACACAGGGGGCTATGAGGTTGTTCCAGGGGTCTTGCTGAGCACACTTTTGTTTTGTTTGGATTTTTATTTAAATAATGTCTGTGTGAATCTCATCACACTGTTTTCTCAACGGAATCAATAGTTTGTGCAATAACGCCAGAGGGGGGAGGAGAGAAACATATCCTCATAAGCCTTTTGGACTGTGTTAAATTACAGAGTGAAAGCTAGTTTGGGGTTTTGATTGAAAAGTGTAAAAAACAAACAACAAATCTTTCTCACCTGCTCCAGCAAATCAATTGCTACAGCTTGAACTGGGAATAAAATGCAAAACCGACTGCAAACACAAAAGGGAAAGATAATAAGAGCTTCAAAAAAAAAAAAAAAAAAAACACCTCTAAAACCAAAACAATATTTTCACAAGAGGATGATAAATATTTGGCTCCATTTTGGGTGCTGCAGCCGAGCGGCGCTGGGGATGGCAGATAAGGTATGTACTGAAGGCCTTTCGTGACCCTCCCAGTTTGTGCCCAGACGTTGCCCCCTGTTGGTGAAATTATTAATGTGCCAAGATTCTCGCTATATAATATTCACTGTCACTCAGAAACAATAACAAAGAGCTTGACAAAACGATGGACAGCAAATATTTAATATCTGCAGATGTAGCTCTCGATTATCCCCATTTCTGCCTTGAAAATACAAATAACAGTGAGACTTAACGGCGATAGCGACATTGATTGACAGTTAGCATATGCATGCTCAAATTAATTTGACCTTTTCACACTGCGAGTCCACCTCTCACATTCCCTCGTGTCTGTCAAATGTGACATTTTGTACTCGAAAGCCCTCAGCGGGATTCATTAACCAAAGCCGTATTTGGTCTGTCTCTCTCAAGACAACATTATTATTAATTCCCCGGTGTGACAACATCGATTCCCACTGTGAAACAACTCTGTCAGAGCCGTTATTCCCATAGCACGCTGGCTGGAGCCTATTTGCTTTCATTAACGCTGCAGATTCCTTCAATTTAACATTTAATCTCACCTCCAAACTCAGACTAATCCATTCCCTTTATTCCAGTTTATTCATTATACGTGTACTTTCATATTTTCGTAATATATTAGTAAATATATTATTCTAAACTTCTTTCAGGATTTATTCCATATAAATGATCGCTCACTCTTTACGTACATTGCCAAAATTAAGAAAACACAGTCTTCATGACAACAGTGATATGAGATCATGCTGATGTCTAGCAAAAAAGCAGTCGATCACGTTTATAAAGCCAATCTTCGTTTTTAGATTTTGCAAGTCCGGGCAGCGCAGAATATTCAGGCAAATTAAAGTGTCATTTGTGCAGCTGCTAGCTTTGGGAGTGGAATATTTCAGTTCATAAACTCAGTGGACTGTCTGAGGCCATCAGTATGATGAATGTGGCTTCCTAAATTGAGGTCCATTTTCATATTAACTCCAAAAATACTTGGCAGATTACTCGTAGAGTCATCCCTCTTGTTAGAATAGTTTCCCTTCCCATTGTTTTGCTCTTTTTGTGTCCATTCCAGGGCTTTGGGGAGCTGTCTGGGGAGCACTGGCTGGGGAATGATATCATCCATACACTGACCAGCTCCCGGGAATACAGTCTGCACATCCAGCTAAAAGACAGAGACGGCAATGAAGCCTTTTCACACTATGACCGCTTCTACATAGATGGAGAAGGGAACAACTACAGGTAACCCTCCAGCATAAAATATCCACAAACTGTGTAAGGATAGGCTGATATGTTCAAAGGCTAACCATGATACTTTTGTGGATAAGACCATGTGCAGGTTTCTTTTTTTTTTTTTTTATTTGATTGATCGGTATCGGATCAATTAAACACGTGTCACCAAATAAGTGTGCAAACCCTCTCACTTCGTTTCAAATGTGCAGTGCCAGCAGAGTGAACAGAAACACTCTCCTTCATTTTAAATACGCAACAGGTCTATTTTATTCACACAGATCATCAACATTGTACGTCAGTCTTGCTCTGTTTCATAAGCTTGGTGCAAGACAAGCTGCGCTCCATCAGTGTTGCAGCGGTGCACATTTTAAAAACATATTTCGCTCTCCTTCGCTTCAAATCCTGTGATGGGCTGGCGTCCCGTCCAGGGGGAGTCATGGACTCTTGTCTGCTTCATGCCACGGATAAGCACCGGCGCAATGGGCCTCAGGGACTTACTTTCACTTCAAATGCACACCAATCTGTTTCTGATGGGTGGCGCATGTGATACACCTTTTATACCGATCAATCAGGTAGCGCTTTCCACATAAATAAATGAGTTTATGCACACAATAATAACAATGATAATCATAATAATGATGATGACAACAATAATGAGAACTAATGTATTTTTAACAAGTAAAACATCATTCGATCAATATTAGTGTTCTAGTTTTACTACTACAATGCTGCACTAAGTGGAACTGATGAGCCATATAAAAATATGTTTACTTAATTTTTTTAAATAAATATATAAATAAAAACAGATTGAAGGTTTTTTTGTTAATGGATGGCAGAGCTGTTGAACGTCAAGCATATATACTGAATTGACTCTAATGTATTTGTAATGTGCTCTATGCAAGAGCAATATGTAGGAAAATACAAGTATCGGATCAGGACTCAGTATCGGCAGATACTCAATATTAAATGACTCGGGATCTTGGGCAAAAAATAAATAAATACTTGATTGGGACATCCCGAGTTTTGATGAAATAACACCCCATTCATCAGTTTTACTGATCATTTTGTCTTGATAACCTTGTGTAGCTCATTAGCTAGTAGCTAGTACAGTACATTTAAAGTTTGGCTCTAAGGAAGGTAGTCCACAAACACAATGGATATCACCGTCCCCACAGACGAAATGCCTCCAGTTTTCTTTGTAAAAGGAGTAACTCACCTGCAATTTTTTGCTTTTGCAAATTTGTGATGGTATTAGCAAAAAACCCTCGCAACAGTCGCGGGCTCGCAAAATGGTCGCAAGTTGTCGAATATTGCATGCAGGAATTTTTAAAATTACCATGACTGCCCTTGTGACTGCTCTGATGTGAAATAGTAACAAATCTGTGTCAAATTGGTCTCTTTTAACACGCGAGTGCCACACAACATTCTCATAATGGCCGCAAAGGCCGCAAAATCGTGGGCTGTAGTCGCGAGGGGCTTGCGGTACATGCGACACAGGGTTTGCGATGCACGCGACAAAGGCTGAATATATTGCAGCTATACAGATGGTATATTTCTCATTGCAGTGAGAAAATTGCGTTAACATCTCGAGTATCTTTCGCGACAATCACGTGCTTCAAATCACGTGAAAAATCAGGTCGCAAATTTACCGCATGCAAAAAAAATCGGAGGTGAGATATCCCCTTAAGATGTGAGGATGTGTGTTGCTACAACATAGACTGCCTTTGTCTCTGGCTAATAATGATGGATCCAGCGTTCATCCTGAGACAGGAAACCTTTGATGAAATTAACTTGATCTGGTTCAAAGTTGATATGAGCCTGGTGTGCTTTTTTTTTTTATCCGGGGTCAAGCGGTACTGTACCCACTGAGCAGAAATCTTTGACATGGAAAATTCTGTTTGCAGAAATTTGTCAATCTTTTAGATTCGATTTTAACAGCACCTGTTAATCAGTCATCTATCGTCTATCACCGTGTGATGAATGCAGTCAATTTCTCAGTGGTGGTAGTTGCAGGTTATCATTTTTTTTCCTACCGCTCTTGGATTCAGCTTTTTGCACTGCTGATAAAGCTGGAGCATCATCCCCTTATGTCACACCCATATTGGCATGATGATCACTGGAGTTAAACCCATCTTCTGCAGGGCCTTGATGATACTGTAATGCTTAATCTTTGAAAACTCATGACCTTAACTTTTAACATCTTCTACAAAATACTAAATATGTATTTTT
This sequence comes from Chatrabus melanurus, assembly GCA_900302635.1. Taxonomy (NCBI): domain Eukaryota; kingdom Metazoa; phylum Chordata; class Actinopteri; order Batrachoidiformes; family Batrachoididae; genus Chatrabus; species Chatrabus melanurus. The sequence goes on along the minus strand of OMMV01042755.1, from coordinate 6,468 downwards.
CCTGAAAAACTGGGATAGGAGTTGAACTATCAATATGGAGTCCTGGGTCCTATTCGCAGTCCTGCTACCATTTTGTGTCCTTGGGCAAGGCACTTGATTTGCATTAGTCTTGTCCATGAAGCTGTAAATTGGTACCACCCTTGGCCGGCAAAGTAACCTGCGATGGACTGGCATCCTGTCCAAGGGAAGCTGTAGATTCTCATCTGTTTCCCGTTATGGAACCGAGGGATAAGCACTGGCACCAATGGGCTCTATGACCTGTATAGGACTTCTAAAGTTCTTTGATCTGGAATGACTTCTTTGCAGTCAAACTATGAACTTTTCAGCCAACCCTTATTGACTCCAGTTTACAAAACTCTAAACTACTAAATATACAGAAGTAGCAATGATGTATTCCCTAAAACACTACTTACTATCTCAAATATTTAATCATCACATTACTAGAAGTGTTTGGTAATTAGTACTTCATAGCACATAATGTGACAAAAGCCTGAACTAAAACACTGCCATCTCATTTACAGTGTCAGAATGTGACATGAAAAGCTCCGTAATGAGCGTTCAATTTCAGTAAGTGTATGATGAAGAGTCTTCTTTTGTGAAAGCATAATTGCGACGGAAAAACAACCCTTCAATCTGCGCTCTCCCTCTCGCTGTAAAACCCATAATATCACGACGGAATTTTAAAAAAAGGAAGCTATATCAACAGTTCGGATTCCTTTCTTTGCACGTTAAATTTAGAGAACCACTTAGACCGTTTTGAAAAAAAATGTCATTCAAAACGATGAGCTCAGTGGAGGACACGCAACCAACCTTCACCTGCCTACATTTTTTTCTTCTTCTCTATCACTGCGGCTACCGCTGCCCATGAAAATCCCAGAGGGGAGCCACATCCACCGGAGTATAACAGGAGCGCTTGCATGACCTGCTCCCCGCCTGGAGCTGACAATTCAAACAAAGCTTCCCTGGAACCCCGCAATCACTAACAAGATTACACATGGGAGTGCTGAAACTGTGTTTCCGTCAAAATGTAAATAAATAGACTAGAAACCAAAAGTAATCGCATTTAAATTTCATATAAATTGACTCGGAATGCCTGTTTTGTGAAAGTTTACAAAGTAGGCACCGAGAGGTGAAAGACATCATAATCCTACGTGAATGTACGCATTCCCCAATCGCGATTAAGAGTTTGTTCCACGTAATTAGCGCCATGAGGCTGAATGTTTTACAATTCCACTGTTGCTACGCTGCATGAGTTGATACACCTCAGTGAGTGTAATCACTTCTGTCGTTTGCGACCTCTGACAACATGTCTGCTTAACGTGTTCAATATGCAATACCTTTATACAGCTAAGACGCTGACTCTGTGGGTTTATGTTGAAACTCCCAAGTCAGAACCGCGGAGCCGCACGACTAATCCTCCTCCATCCTCCCGTGTTCCCCAGAGCAACGCGGAGGTCTTCACCTGAAAGCCTGTAACATTAGTCATTCATTAATCATCAGTATGACAGACCACTTTCCCTTTGAGGTCGACTTTACTTTGAATGTAACAGTATATTTGTCATTAAAATATACAATAACAATAAAAGAAGACGGGAACATTCACAGGGATTAGCCTGCGGTCTGCGGTACCGACGGAATAGTTGAACTAATACATCTGGAAGTCACGGATAAGGCAAATATTTTTCGGTAGTATTGAAGCTTTTTTTTTAAGCATTGTGGTTGTACATGCACAGCCTTTCCTTTCCCAGTAGGATATCCTGTAGCCTTTGGTTGAAATCCTGTCCAGTATGATGCTATTTCAGGTTTATCTTAACGCCCGTGATGCTTCTTGAAAAGGACAAGTCCTCCAACAAAGTATTCAGAGTGGCTAGAGCTTTACTCTGCAGCAGCTGAAATTCATCTTGGTCTTCAAGTCATTAAACAACCCATCCATGTGACTTTTTCAGTTGAAGACCGACAAAAAGTCCACTTGCTGTAAATATCTAGCTCCTACATGGATGGCTGAGAACCTTCACTGACATATTCAGTGTATCTAACAGAGTCATCCTGCCCTGTGAGCATCCAAATGGAAAGAGTCACAGAGAGCATGACATGGGTTAAGAAGGGGTCATGGGGGAGGGGTCCTCCCCTGAGGAGACAGAATGACTGAACAGAGGTCAAACGGACAGGCTGTTCAGCTGACTTCCCTGCCCACTTTCTTCAACCACACATACAGGGTTGACTCTTGTAGAGCAAGTGTATCAATGTGATATATTAATTCATTCATTTTCCGAACCCGCTTATTCCAGTTTCCAGTTAAGGGTCACGGGCTGGAGCCAATCCCAGCGTTGATTGGGCGAGAGGCAGGGTACACCCTGGACAGGCGGCCAGTCTATTGTAGGACTGACATATATAGACAGACAAACTCATTTGCACTTAAACCTACGGTCAATTTAGAGTCACAAATTCACCTAACCTGCATGTCTTTGGAAGTGGGAGGAAGCTGGAGCACCCGGAAGGAACCCTTGCAAACACGGGGAGAGCATGCAAAATCCACACAGAAAGGACCAGGTCAGATGTGAACCTGGGACCTTCTCACTGTGAGGCAACAGTGCTAACCATTTAGCCACTGTGCTGCCCATAATAATAATAATAATAAGTCAAGTCTGGGAGCATGCACTGGTACCACACTTAGCCACATCCTCGACACCACAGAACCGCCTTTGGACCTGGATGGCAACCACCCAGGCAGACAACCGGTCCTTCCCCACATCTCTAAAATAACCATCTATCTGCTGCAGCCAGGTGAAGCGTGGGCATCCCCTTGGCCTTCTGCAGCCACTGGGGTCCTCAAGACTCAGTCACCTATGTGCTGGATCATGTATGGAGAAACGCAATGCATGGCTAAAATGTTGAAGCAGACGCTCCCCTTACAATGCAATGATACTTCTCATCTTAATCTCCCTCAATAATAATAATAACAATAATAATAATAATAAAAGCAGCCAATGTCAAAGAGTATGTATGAGTAACTGTAACTACAGTGACCCCAAGAATAACTAAGTATGTGTAACTGTGTATCTTAAGATTGCTTTGATCTGACCAGCTCTTTGATCATAGTTCCATTGATCCTGATTACAGGGTTAAAGTAATCCAAATCTAACAATCAACGCTCAAAGATCAAATGCGTATTAACCATTTACCTCAAGATTTAACTAAATGTTAAATACAGTGCTAAATTTAGCTAAATGTTTCATATTTAACTAAAAAGTGGCTAAAACTAGTGAAAGTGGATAAAAGGAGTGTAATTTAGTTAAAATGTAAATAAATGGTGTCAGTAAAATGAAGTGTCAAAATAAAAGCCCCAAAAGAATATTAGCTACTGTAAACATTTAAATATTTTGTAAATATTTCAACCCATATACAAAATTGTCTTTTAAAACACAATAGCAAATAATAAATTCTCTTACACTAGAAATTTACCATGAAAGTTTTCATTTTTAAACCTGCCATGAATGACATGGCAGGTTTTCTGTTGTAGTTATGCCTAAATGTGGAAATCCATCAGTGACGAGGAGAAAATTACTGTCAGTCATCACAGTAATGGTGGTAATTGTTTTACGACAAATAAAAATTAAATTGCAAATCAAAATTGTGTTTTCCCTTAATAATCAGGGTCCTTTTTAGGGCCGCGACACGCATCAATGATGCATTAAAGTGTAAAATGTCACATTGCTTCCCACAATCGAAACATCCGCTGTCACATCACTAATATCTGCTTCAAATCCCTCGATGTGGCGACCAAGTTAGTGGCCAATTTGCTTTCATTTCATTCACAAAATATATCACTAGTTGGCGGCTTTAAGAGCCCCCATCAGGCCAGAAAAAACAAGTATTAATTCATTTAAATGTCAATCATTTTGGCGCAGCGCTCTGACAGCTCGCTTTCCCTCACACACACACAATTTTCTGTGCAGTCACCATTTTTAAAGTGATTTGGCAAAGCTTTAATCAGCTTATGTTTTAAAATTATTATTTTATCTCACACGAGCTCATCAGTTTTTTTTTTTTTAATGAAATGCTCACTCACTGTTTGTGCAATCCATTGGTGGCATTAAAACTCAATCCTGTTTCACACCAGACATCTGTGATGTTGAAGGCAAAGAGTCATTTTAAAAATGGTATAAAACTGATTATCCACCTGATGGTTTTGTCCTGTTAGATTTAATAAATTGGCTGCTGTGCAGCACCTGATTCCATGCTGCTAACTTTGCGCCCTGCAGGGTCCAAATGCTTAACATTTTTATTTTTTATGAGTATAATGTAAAATTTAAGTCAATTAATAAAGTAGATTGAAATTTATAATAGTGAAAATCGGAATAAAATTGTCTATTAACAAAACACACATTGAGGATGATCTGTAGTTTTATTAAGTACTACATGTTCCAGGGGGAGCAATCAGGTATTGAAGAGAAATAGAGTAAGTAAGTAGAGGGTTAAAGGGTTTCCTAGTACCTCTTTTGAATAATTCCATGCTAAAATCACTTTTAACATGTTTAAATAAGCTCAGAAGAGGTTTATTTTAGCTTTTATGCACATGGTGCCCAAAATTAAGTCTCGTATTATTCGATCCTGGAGTGGAACCCTAACTTTTATATGTAATCGAGACGCCTCTGTTGGTGCACAAACATTTAAATTGTTTGTATAAACCTTAAACATCCAGTTTGAAATGCTTTCTGACATAAAGTTAGTGAGTGACTAAGACAAAAATAAAGATGAAGAAAAAGTGACAAAAATTTCTTTAACTTTATTTTTCAAGTAAGAAAAGCGAAGATTTTTCAAAAGTCAGAGGGAACCGTTTCGTTCACATGTGGCATTCTGTAGCCCAGGCCCAACCTTTTCATGAGGAATCCTGTAAACAGACCAAAAACATATTTGCAAAAAAATATTCACTACTTGACAAAAGTACAAGTTAAAAGTTGGCTGCATTTTATCTTTGAAACAGTACCATGTTAACATCATTGTCCAACAACAGATATGGTCCCTGAAACCTATGTATTTTGGCTCTTTCTTGCCTTTTGAATCAGTCATATGGTGAAATCAGAGCGAGCCGTCTGAACAACAAGAATTAACACGATGTGCAGTTCTTTGAAATAAAACAAGAATATGAAGTTCCAGCAGATCTTGGACAGTTACCGCTGTGGTTTGTGCCAACAAGCACAGATGCTAAACACATTTTATTTACTTTTCTCCTTCTTACTTCCCCCAATCTAGCCTTCACGCTGAGGGCTTCGGCGGCACAGCCGGACGGACCACCAGCCTCACCCACCCCGGCACCCAGTTCAGCACCAAGGACAGAGACAACGACCGCTGCACCTGCAAGTGCGCGCAGCTCGCCTCTGGAGGTATCAAGCTTCCCACCACTTCTACTAATGATGTCCTGTCCTTCTTTATAGTCCATCTTGTTAAAACATCACAAGCTGCATTTCATTTTCCCTCTGCACCATTATAAAATAACAGCTGACTTACAGCCATACATCTGGGTGTAATTTTTCATGAGCATGAATTGAATTGATTCAGACTTTTTTTTCTTGAACTCCCTGACATAATTGCTCTCTAGGTTGGTGGTTTGAGGCTTGCGGTCCATCCAACCTAAATGGCGTGTACTACCCCGGCTCATCCAATGTGATCCGTTACAACGGTATTAAATGGTACTACTGGAAGGGTCCAAACCTGATGGCTACTATGACAACCATGATGGTGCGTCCAGCAAACGTTTGATGACATGGTCTGTTCATTATGTCATAAAACTAACTGAATATAATTTTTGTCAGTATACCAACAATATCGAGGAATGTTTACACTTCGGATGACATGCACAATTAAGGACACTGTCTTGAATGGTATTTTCAGAATTTCTTTGTGTACATATTGTATCCAGACTGAGCAAATTAATATTTGTAGTGGTTTAAATCTACTTAAAAAGGCGCCTTGTGTGTAATTTAATAATGATTGTTAAACTGGCAAATATACAGTGGATATAGAAAGTCTACACACCCTTGGGCTTTTACACATTTTTATTTCTGTATGCCATTTTGAGAGAAAAAAAACAATTCAGCTTTCTCCAAATTAAAATTTCTTAAATTATCCTCCTTAAACTCAAACCTAAAACAAATCTCTCCAACATGACATAAATTAAATAGAAAAATCAAAGCCAAAATATTGGGTTGCATAAGTAAAGGCACCCTTTAATATCACACAATTAAATCATGACTTTTACAGCCAGTTTTCTTTAGACAAGTCAGGGGATGAATACATGAACATTTCCAAGTTACTGAATATGTATTGGACTTCATTCACATCAATTATTAAGAGATACAAGGAGTATGGTACTCTATGGTAAATCTGTCTGGAGTAGGCAGTTCTCAAAAACTGAGGCACCATGCAAAAAGGAGACTAGTGAGGGAAGCCACCAAGATGCCCATGGCA
>OMMV01042742.1:0-10687 GCA_900302635.1 Chatrabus melanurus | reverse complement strand
TAGTTCTAGCGTTTTGCTGATGAGATTATTAATTGGCCTGTCAACTCTCCCTAAATGCCTAGTCTCATTCGTGTTTTCCCCGTCAAGTCACCCAGCCCCGCCTCTCTCCTCCTCAACCCCGCCCTCATTAGCTGCAGAACCGAAATGGGTCATTCTAAGGAAAGCTCATTGTGGACTGGCTTGTAGGGGCTGCAATTCTGCACCAAAGCCGAATTTGGGTAAAGAGACCTCAGATACAGTATTAGGGACCACTTAGGCCTATATAAAAGCCTACAAAAAGCATCACGTCATGGGACCTTTAAGTCCTGTGGGACTTGTCCATCATACCAGATGGCTTGGAACACATTTGTTAGAAGTTGCTTAAGCATTTCCCCTTCCATACCGGAAAATTTCTAGGGCAATACCATCAAACTCAGGTGACCTTCCCATAGACAGTTGAGCGATAGCCTTAGTTCTTTCAACTAATACTGGTGGAGTGTCTCGTTCAAGAGGTGTAGAGTAATGAGGTAGGGCATCGATAGCTTCATCAGAAATGGTGGAAGGATGATTGAGAACACTGTCAAAATGTTCAGCTAGCTGCTTGAGTATTCCATCAGGATGGCTAATGAGCTTGGAGTTATCTGCGCTATGCAGTGGAATAAGTCCACAAGACTGAGGACCATAGATCCATAGATAGCCTTAAGTCCTTCATAGAATTTCTTTGCATTGTGAGCATCAGCTGCCTGCTGTATCTCTGCACTTCTTTCTTCCCACCATGAGTTTTTCATCCATCTGACCTTGCATTGTGCCTCATTCCTGAGCCTCGTATATTTGTCTTTCAGAGAGGAGTTGTCTTTATTCGTGAGCCAGACAGAGTGTGCTGAGTGAACATCGTCCAACAGTGGCTTCTCATCAAACCAGTCTCTATGCTTCTGTTTAGCATAACCCAGCACATCGGCAGCAGCACTGTAGACTGAGTTGTGAAAAGATGACTCATGAGCTCTGATAGGTGGAGAATCTGCATGGACAGTGCGGAGGATGTTGTCCATTTGGTCTGCTAGAGCGGTTTGCACAGTGGGGTCTTTCAGTTTGCCAACATCCACCTTCTTATGAGTGACTGCTTGTGCCTGATGTGAACGATTTTTCAGCTGAAGCTTCATCTTGCTTCTGACCGGGTTATGGTCCGACCACTGGACAGAACTCCTTATGGCCTTGGTGTGAATCACGTCATGCCATCCGTGCCGCTGTATGAAGATATAGTCCAAGAAATGCCAATGCTTTGATCTGGGATGCATCCATGTGGTCTTGTGCTTATTGGCCTGCTGGAAGATGGTGTTCGTAATCACAAGTTCATTTGCAGAGCACATCATTAGTAGGAGAGTGCCATTTGAATTTTTGTTTCCTGAATCATGGCGTCCAATCACCTTGGGCCAAACTGTGTGACTGGGCCCAACTCTCACATTAAAGTCACCGAGTAGGATGTGTTTATCCTTCCTTGGTGTTGACTGAATGACTCTGACTAGATCTTCATCAAACTTCTCTTTGGTATCGTCGGGGTTAGTCATAGTTGGGGCATAAGCACTGATGGTAGCACACTTGGCTGTTTGATATTCGTAAGCGGGGCTTCATCAATCTGTCACCAAGACCAGTGGGTAGTTCCTCAAGGTGGTCTGTGAGAGACATCTTGATAGCAAATCCAACTCCAGCTTCATGCTTTTCACCATCAGGCCTACCACTCCAATAGAGTGTATAGGCAGAACCAGCCTTGACCTTCCAAGGCTCCAGTGAAGTGAGTTTTGCTTAGAGTGGCAATGTCAATCTTATTTCATGCTATCTCATGGGTGATAATGGCGGTCCGACGCTCCAACATCTGACCATTTTCTTGCAATGTCCTAACATTCCAGGATCCAAAACCCAGATTTTTTTCATCGAAACTTAGTATTTCTATTTCTACCACAGAATGGTTGATTATCCTGCGGCAGCTAGCAGGCAGGTCTTAGTGGGCAAGCTTTGTTGAGAGAAACGTTTCTATCTCCTTCTCCATGTGGAGAGAGCAGTGCCATCCCTCAATAGGGCTGTTCTGACATCTGAGCAGGATACGAACTTTGCCATTGCCCATGCAGCAAAGATCGGCCATCACCCTCAGACTGCCATGTGTGTGTGCGGGTTTGAAACTGGAGGCTTCCAGTGTTCCCACCTGCCCCTGTCGCCTCTCTTTAATACAGGATTTGTGTTGCTCCAGTTGGTCAGTTGGCCTGCCAATATGTAGACCTGGGTTCGAATCCCGCTCATACTACCTGTCTGTGTCCTTGGACAAGACACTTAATCTACATTGTGTCTGTCCCCCCAGCTGTAAAAATGGGTACCGGCCTTGGCCGGGGAAGTAAATTTGAGCCATAACTGTAAAGTGCTTTGAGCATCTGCTAGATGGGAAAGCGCTATAGAAATGCAGTCCATTTATTTATTTAATGTGAGGCAGGCTTGTGTTGGTCCTGACCCACACACTCTACCTGTAACCTTGCTGTAGAAGCAGGTATGGAGAACATAACGTGCATACTGGCAGGTCAGGGCACAGCAGACTGACCAGAGTCCCGTTATGTTGAAGTCTGCTCTTGCTGACCAAAATGACCACAGGTGTCTGCAGATGCTGTGCAGTATCGCCGTCCAAAGGCGCCAGAACGGTCTTTGCCAGAGCCCCGTTAACCAGCAACATTTAGGGGTGACCCGTGACCGCCTTCATGGCTACCGTAACGGCCCGTGAGTCATGACCAGAATAACGCCATGCTTCACCTGTCACGGTCAGCCCCTACTTTGTCCTATTTCCATCTCTCACTGTGTGGACAGGGTGTTGGACTTATGAGAGACCTTAGATTTAGATCTTTATATTAAATGTAATTTTAAATCTGAATGCAAATGTATATCTTATGAGTCTACATCTTAAATATAAATTGTATCTTCGATATGAATAACATCTTAAATGTAAATGTCATGTCAAAAACATGAAGTGATTTTATTGACACTTGGACGAGTGGGACATGGGCCAAGAAAGAATCCATTAAAACATTATGAGATAGAACATTTTTATCAATTTCTCGTGAAATACTGCATTGACATGACAAGAAGAACCTTAAATGTGGTCAAATGTCGTGTTGTGTGTTGGCAGAGGTATACACTCAACTGTGCACACATGTAGTTCAATATTTGTGAATTTTGAACTTGTGCCACATTGTACAAAGCTTGTGTTTTGAAAAGGAAGCGACTTTTCTGTTTGTTTCTTTTCTGTTTCTATCATGACTGAACGTTACACACATACACACAGTGGATTCTGTCTCTGCTGTTTTCTCACCGTAGGCAGCAGCAGGGAATGAAGTGTATGAAACACGATGTGAGGTTAGCCATACTTGATTATTTGCTGCTTAAACCCCACAGCCTGGCTACAAACTACAAAGAGGTGACAGAAATAGAGAGAGACAGTGCGGCCAAAGCCACACACGGAAGCTGGTTTTGGCCGTTTCAGATTATGAATGGAAAAATAAACGGAAAATGACATATCAGCTGGCCTCACTGCTGCAAGTAAAATACAATTAAACCACACACAAGGAGTTAAGTTGAAAATTCCATCAGTAAGTGATGGCACAGATCATGTACACACATAAACAGCATGGCCCAGTGTGGTCAATATGCTTAAAACAAGCCATATGGAAAAATGCCAAGCATACTCCAAGTGAGGGAAGCCACCAATACACCCATGACAAAAGCTTCAGAGATTGTGCATATAACAGCTTTGTCCTCTTGCTTCACCAGTCACAGCTTAATGGCAGAGTGGCACAGAGAAAGATGCTGCTAAAAAATATAACAAATTAATATAGTATGAACACGTGAACACATCACCGTTGCTCAGGTGCTCGTGTGTGCTAAAAATAAATGATACGCAGCAGAAAACATGGAGGGAAACAGTTTGTAGGAAAAGCGCTTCCCTCCGTGTTTTCTGCTGCGCATCATTTATTTTTTGCATGCATGAGCACCTGAGCACCAGTTATGTGCACCCCTGAATATATAGTCTCTCACATTACTTCTGGCAAACTCATTGAAAGAATGACCAATAATGTCCAATTACTTTTGGACCTTCAAAAATGGGTACCGCAAAAAAATAAAATAAAATAAAAACCTACACTGCTCACCTAATTTCAATGTAATTACAGAATTCAAATTAAACCCAACAGTCTGCACTGTGAGATTACTTTCATTATTCGCGTTCAACTCTAACACTGAAAGAGACAATAAAAAAAACAAACTTTTGACTAAGGCTTCTCACTCTCTCACACCACTTCTTATGTTTCACTAATCTATGACACCAGTTTGTTGATTACTTAATAATCTAATTTTGTGTCTTTATTTATCAGCTGTAATGTCTGGTACGAGCCGCGGTGGCCTTGGCGGCCACCAGACCGAGGCTTTGGAAATGAAAAACTGACAAGCTTATTTCAAGCTGCACGAACTTCAAAACTACACATCTGATAAGAGCGACAGAGAGAGAAGGAAGAAGTGTCTGCTTCAGCTACTTTGACACAAAATCCTTTCAGCAGGGTTGTGTGGACGATGTTAGAACGTAACCAGTGTGCAACAATCAACATTTCTTTATTTCTCTGATTTGGTAAATTTTTGTGCGCATACGGTCTCTGTGTACCCAGCTCAACCATCTCCCTCGATCTCTCTTTTTTTTTTTCATGACTAAATTGTACAAAATCCTTTCAGCAGAGTTGTGTGGACTTGTGACTGTTGTGAGTTTGAAAATGCACCCAGTGTGAAACGATTAGAAAGTAATTTAGTCTGTGCTTCTCTGAGTACATTTCTGTATGGAAAGGCTGCGTTGCTCACAGACGACATCAGTCCACAATCTATTAACTGTCCAGCAGGTGGCAGAAATGTCTAGATCAGGGGTCGCCAACCCCGGTCCTCGAGGGGAACCTGCCCTGAGTGTTTTCCATGTCCCCCTGCTGCAACCAACCACAGCTGATTAGTTAAGCCTGGTGTTTCCTATCTCTTGATTGGCTGAGCACACCTGACAGTTAATTAGCAGCGGGTGGATGCAGGGGGAGGTTGGAAAACATGCAGGACAGGTGCCCTCAAGGACCGGAGTTGGTGACCCCTGGTCTATAGGATATTCGATAAGCAAATCAAACTTGCTTTTTCAGTTGGTGTGATGCATCAACGTTAACCAAATTTGAATGAATTCATCCTTATTATAGGCGCAATCTCACCATAACGTTTACCCCAGCGTTTGGTGAACGCAGGGCAAAGATCGCATTATCGGAGTTTTGTAGCGAACCTCTAATGCAGCACGGCATTCCACAACGTGGTGCTAGCCGAGGCAGGCGTTAGCCAGCGTGCCGTTAGAACAAGCGGGACTTTTGCCAACGTGGCACCGTGCGGGAGAGGGGGGGGTCGACACACCACTGTCCAATGATTCTGAGCAGGCAGGGCGAAGCAGCACCCAAACGTTAGCCAGCGTAGACGATCGCACCGGTAACTTTGGGTAGCAGAGGCTAGCGTAGGGAAATTTTAAATACCAGCGGACACCAACGTTTACAAATACGTTAGTCCATGTTGGCCCAAAAGTCTCGGTGAGATTACATCTTATATACCCTTGTAATATGATCCATGCATCCATTTTCTAAACCCGCTTATTCCAGTTAAGGGTCACAGTGGGGCTGGAGCCTATCCCAGCGGTCATTGGGCGAGAGGCCGGGTACACCCTGGACAGGCTGGCAGTCCATCGCAGGGCCCCTTGTAATATGATGAGTATTTATTTTTGAGTTATGTTAACAAACTGCAGGGGATGGACTCGATCTCCATGCCGAGGCTCTTCCAAAGCCTTGGAATTATGGTGCGTAATATATTATGGTTTCGTTTGTGTGGAACACTTTTGAGGATTCCTTTGGGTGGACTTTCTTTTATTTTGAGGGAGGTTATGTAATGACAGCGTTGAGTAGCTTGCATTTGTTCTTCTTTTTAATACATCTGTTGTCGAGCTCTGTTCCCTCAGATGGACCCGTTTAAATATTTTCAGCAGACAGGGTGCAGATGCTCTCCTTCCTTCCCACCCCAAAGCTAAACATGTCTCCAACAACATGTCTGCTACTTTTTTCATATCCACGCTCTCTTGTGCTCACCGCACTTTTCTTCACAAGTTTCACCTCCTTAGTTTTCCTGCAGGGTAGATCCTATCTCACTCCTTGCTGTCTCTCAGCCTTTCGTCAGTTTCCACTCTTCATGTATGTCTGTTTTTCAGCCTCATTTCTTATTGAGCACCTTGGTTTGGCGTTACAAGGTTTCATTCTTTCTTTCTTTCTTTGCTCATGTCGGCCACATTGCTCTTGCATGATTTCTTGTCTTGTTGTTTCCTTTGTTTGCTCTTCGACCCTGTAAACCTGCATGTCAGTGATTTTTTTTTTTTTTTTTGTAGTAAAAATACATTCCAGATGTGCTCACATGTGGTGATTATAGCACAATTCTTTTTTCTGCTCCCGCCTTGTCTGTATATATCACAGTATGACTCACAGCTGCCTCTTACCATTAACAATATATACAATGTTAATATTGCAGCAGCAATTTTTTTTTTTTTTAGTCGAGTCCCTGGAGGGATTTGTGATCCTGTTGCACTCACTGTGCATGTGTGTCTGGATGAATAGCTCAGGAACCGCTTGGTCGATTTCATTCAGATTGTGCATGTGAATTGCTCGTGATAACAGCTCAGCATGACATTAATATGACTGTCAAAGGTCAAGATCATTGTCTGAAAATCACATTTTTTTCACAATAACTTCGAAACCCGGAGAGCTATAAGAATGATTTCAAGCGCACGTGACTCAGCAAACACAATACCATCTGCTGATCTATATGTGGCGTCATGATGATGTCACCAAATGACATTATGTGACATTAAATGATAACAAAAATCACATTTTCTGCAATAACTTTGAAACAAAGAGCCAGAAGGATGATCTCAAGCACATATGAATCAGCAGATTTCCATATGCTAATTTGTATGTGACATCATCATCATGTCACTTTATGCCGTCATGTGACACCATATGATCCAAAACCTGTGTCTCAGTAATCCTAAAACTAAAAGAGCTGCAAGGATGATGTCAAAAACAGAATGTCATGATAATGTACTCATATGGCACTATCCCCAGCCAGACATTCTATTTATTGTTACTTTTATTGTTACTGTTAGCAGGATTATGCAAAAATGTAAAATCCTGGGAACAGACAAACAGCACTGAAAACATTACCCCCTTGGCTAAGGTTAAAAAAAAAAAGATAGAATGTGTGGCTGGGGATAGTGCCAAAACTTTTAGTGTTTCAAAACTTGTTTCAAACATTGGTTCAGAGTCTGGATCAAAAGGAAGATATCACTAGCTATGCTCAATATGTCACTGACAGATTCAAAACAAATGCTTCAAAACGTTAGAGTCGATTTGGTGTTGAAACTTCAAAACAAGTGAATGATCTATGATCGCACCATTTTTGAATTTCATATTTAAAGGCTACACTCAGTGTGGGGTCTGTGTGTGCACGATCACATGTGTTGCTTGTTAAAGTAGTAGTAATGCAGTAGTGCGGCATTAAACTAAACAGGTACTTTACTGGCAGTCCACAGCTTTAGATCTAAGCATACTAAATACAAATATCATATCCTCGTGCTAAAGTAGATAGACATAAAAAAAAAGAGATAAGGCGACTTTATGCTCCGCAGCATCCCTGATCACAGCTCATTCTTTATTTATTCCTCTCTCAATCTTCCTCCTTTATCCATCTGTCCCATGATGCCTTTAACTGCTGATGTACGTGAAACATTCAGACAGGAAGTGTGCTGTGGATGTCCAAATATGGATGGACTTCGATGACTATACTCTTTGGAGAAGTATGACGTGAACTCCCTCGTCAGGAAGTGTGCTGCCTACACTGATGTTCTCTCAGCAAGGACTTAATTACAGTGTGCAGACGTTTAAGTCTCATTGTGTGGTGAATGCAGTCAACAGCCACGTTGAAATATTATTTAAAAAAATAAATAAATAAAATCTGCACATTTTACACTGTGCTAAGTGTTTGCAATGGTGAGTCAGCTGTATGAGATTTAAGATGATAAAGTTTACTTTTTTTAAATGAAAACGGGTAAGTTCCTTTTTCTGACGCTAGTCATATTAAGACATCATTAGCGATCAAGCCTGTGAGTGAGCTACTCACCTCTGATGATTGCTTTTTGAAAAATTTGTTCCAGGAGTTGCAAAAATCCATCATATGCTGAAAACAGTGACAAAATAATGCCAGCAACCTACTTTTTTAAATTCGTTGGCACATTAGTTGCACAAAACATCTCAAGAAATAAAGCCAGCTCTGTGTTTTTGTTTGTGTTTTTTTTATTTTTTTTTATTGTTTTGTTTATTTATTCAAATCTACCAGTTTATATCAACCCTGCGTCAATATAAGAAGAAAGTCGTGGTCAGTTTCCATAACGTAAATGTGTTGCATGGTAAATAAAGGGTGGATACCCGACGGGACCCGATGGGTTGGACCGGGTTCGGACAAATATTTAGAAATTATACTCGGATTTGGGTCGGGCTTGGTCACATCAGTCAGTGCGATAGTTATTGGCTGCACGAGTATTCATCACAGCAGGCTGTGGGAACAATTGAGACATTAAATGTGTCGGTCTCGGGTAGGGTTTGGATATAAATATTTTAATGCCTGTCGGGTTCGGGTGGGGTTTGGTCACTGGTCTGTCAGACGCGGGTCGGGTTTTGACAGAAAAATGTGGCCCGATCCGCACTCTAATGGTAAAGGGTCTTTGTATTAATTTATTATTTATCACCAGTAATTTATGTTGCAAATAATCACAAAACGCAGAAATGCATCAATAAATACACTATGAAATTTTAAAACTTGAAAAAAATGAGGTTATGATTTAATTTAGAGCTCTTCTTCTGGTGCCCTATTGACACCAAGTCAAGTCTAGGAGCATGCGCTGGTGCCGCGCTTCGCTGCATCCACAACACCACGGAACCACCCTGGGTCCTGTGGGGTTTTTTTGTTTGTTTTTTTGTTTTGTTTTCTTTACAGATTTCTCTCATAGGATGTAATTGTCAAAGGTGAGTAAAGGACTCTGAGGTTTGTTTGATTGGGTTAGGTCTGGGAGCATGCATCGGTGCCGCACATCGCAGTATCCAACCCACAACAGAACCCATTCTGGGTCCTGTTTGGCAACAACTCAGGCCAACATCACCTCTCAAAAGTAGCCATCTGTCTGCTACATGGGCGTCCCTTTGGCCTTTTCCAGTTGCTGACATCCTCAGCACTGAGTCATTGACACAAAGTCATTCCAGCAGTACCCAAGGATCCTCCGGAGAGACATGGTACCAAAGTAATCCAGTTTTTGCCTGAGTTGCCTTAGCTCATTAGTTAACGTGAAAGTCTTGTAACCATACAGTAACACTGGAAATACCAGGGCTCTAAAGACTTGGACCCCCGTTCTCTTGCAAAGGTATCGCCATCACCAAACACCTCTGTCCAGTGACCTCATGACTCCATAAGCTTTTCCCATGCACAAAAAGGCCAAGAACCCAGACACATGAATGTCACTGCTGAGATATGTGAATCTTAACTTTGACACTTTTACCACATGTACCTACACTTCTCATAGCCGAGTCCAGGAAGTCATTAAAAGCCTGGATCTTAGTTTGTATCTAGGATAACTGCAAACCCACATGCACCAACTCATCACTCAGCTTCTCAAGTGCTACAGTCAGGGCATCCATTGATTCCGCAAAGATCACATCATCATCTGCAAAGTCAAAGTCGGTTAACCTTTCCTCACAGACAAAGGCACCAGCTGCTGAACTTCGCAGCCCTACTCATCCCCCAGTACATTCAAGCATTGAACAGAATAGGACCCAGAACACATCCCTGATGAATGCCAGCATTCAATGAGAAGACGTTCTCTGCCTCCACTCCGCACAGCACTCACTGTACCTGTGTATAGGCCGGATATAATGTCTAGCAACTTGTCGGGGATCCTGTGAGTTCTCAGGATGTCCCACAGAACAGGCCGATGAACTGAATCAGATCAAATCGACATGCGCTAAAAAGAAGCACAGCCAATCCTCGTGCTTGTTCTCAGTATGCTTGCAGAACTTGGACATGGTGGATGGTTGATTTCTTGGTTGTGAAGCCAGACTGCTTAAATTATGACAATGTTTTTATATGAATAAGGTTGGAAAAATGTGTACTTGTCCATTAATTAATAGATTTTAAAACGTGTGCTGGTATGGCGACTTATTACCCCGCCAACAGCGGGGTATGTAATCACCTCCGTGTGTTTGTCTGTTTGTCTGTTAACAGGATATCTCGAAAACTAATGGACCGATTTTGATGAAATTTGGTGGGAAAGGGGATATTGACTGCAGAAAGAACCCATTAAATTTTGGAGGTGATCCGGATTATATTCCGGATCTGAGATCCGGAACAAGTTTAATACTGCAACAATCTAAATAAAAGTATGTTATTGTTACATGGTTGTTCTTTTTCAATTTCTTCTAAATTTTGGGCCCAGCATCTATATTCCCTTTATAGCAATTCAATTAAGGCACGCCCTTTATTGAAGAGCAACAATAAATTTAAAAAATAAAAGCGCTGGATGATCAAA
>OMMV01042709.1:0-10227 GCA_900302635.1 Chatrabus melanurus | reverse complement strand
ATCAATGGGTGTATTCTTTTTTTTTTTTTTTAATATTGACTTCAACCTCTTGTAAAATGTAAATGGAGTTGAACTAACTAAATGCTGACAATTAAAGGCCCAGTCACACCGGGGGTTAAGACCACCCTACAACAACAGGTGCAAGACAAAATGTCGCAGGTGTGCACGACTGCCACTGAAAAAATGTGTGTCGGTGATGTGTCGCGGGCTGAAAATCAGTCGCCGAGCGTATCTTGAACATGTTCAAAATATACGCTGCGACTCTAAAATTCGGCGACTTCTTTTAAAGAAGCGTGCCACAGTTTTGCCACAGAGTTGTGTATGTTGACGGCCGGCGAAATGATGTTGGAGGGAAAAACTGTTTTACCACATACTCACGGGAGTGGCACGCACGTGTTCCTGCAGACACGGGCTGTCATCCGGCAGCACCTCAAAGCACACCTTGTGTCGAACGTTTTTGATTTTTTAAAATAAACGCCTGCAGCTGTCTGATCATTATTATTATTAGAGCTGGGAATCGGTATCGTCTTCCTCGCTCGAGCACTCGGCAGTTTTCTCGAGCGAGTTATCGACCCATGCAGATGTCATTTCTTCAGAAAACAAATTGACCCCTCAAGAGAGACCTCTCTGTGGGGAGTCCACCTCTCTTTTGAGGCAGGTGCTGTGTGTGTCCGGTCCACTGTGTGCTCTTCTTCTGCGCTTCACAGACACGTTCACAGCGACAGGACATACCGCTGCTTCCTCCTGCTGGCGGTTAATGGCCCAGTGTTGAGTGAGAACACGAACACCGTCACGGGTTAAACAGCTATACAATGTAAGACGATGCTAGCCTAAGGGGCAAGATGAAAGCTTCAAAGTAAATCACTTCCTGTCCTCACTAAATATGAAAAGTGTCATTAAAAGTTTCTGGTAGCGTGGAGTGGATCCCTATGGAGGTGCAGAGTGTAAATGTAAAGAAACTTTTTAATATGACAGATTATACAGGCAGCGATTTACCTTAGTCTGAGCCCTCCACTCAGTTCATATATGTCAATTGCCAATGAGGAGCTCGTTCTTCTGCCTCATTGGTATACATCAGGAACGAGCCCTCATCGTCAATCATTTTGAGCTTGTCCAAAAGGCTTGCGTTGTCCAGCTGTTTAGCCTGTCACACTTAGCATTCTGACTCAATACTGGACCGATTATCATCATTTTTGTCCCGAGTGAAAAGTTGAACCCAAAGCTGTCAAAAAAAAAAAATAGGACCCAGGTTGAAAAATCCTCTTTAAACTTCATACATTTTCATAAAACAAACACAAGGAAGTAACGATACTTGCATATATTAAAAATCCTAAAATTTATGGTTTTAAACAAATACACTAAAATAACCATTCTCCTGCCTGAGCTTAACTGGACGTGTTTTCAAACTTTGAATGAAGACTTTTTGTTTTTATTATTGGTTCTATGTTTCATACCTTCTACGTGCTCAGTTCAGTTTCTCCTAAAAACTCAACCATTTTTATTTAATTGAGTGTAATAGTTGACTTTTATTCAGTCCAGTGAACTGTGGTCTTGTCATGGTGACAGCACATTTCCCCAGTCTGTGTAAAACCACTAGGTTGTAGGTACAACACTGGGTTAATCCCAGTGTGTGTGTGTGTGTGTGTTTCTGGTGTAAAAGCGATTTCTGCTTTCTTCTGGCGTCTTTTACCAGCTGTGACATTTCTCCCCAGTACAGGTTGTGTGTATCATTGTCTTTTTCACGTCATTGCCCACATGTAATGGATTTTAATGTGTGTGCAAGCTTGTATGGCTAATGGCTAATAGTCTTGAAGAATTCTAATGTGCTACAGTATCTATTATCTGATGTAATGACTTGTAATGTGTGCGCAATACCAGGGGAACTATTTATAGAACAGCAGCTGAATCTCAAAGTGTGTGTGTGTGTGTGTGCTGGGCGTGCACATGCATGCACACTTGTCTTCTGTCCGTTTCCATCTTACAAACGGTCTTTGTGTGTCTGTGAAAGAGTGCTGTGTGCACCTCCGTGTGTGTCTGTGTGCAACCTATCCATACACCTCTCACTTACAGACACCTCTCTGGTTGTCTAGAAGTATACACATCTGGGTGCCTGTGTGTCTGATGGTGTGTGTTGCCTGAAGCTATCAGTCCCTCCCTGGGGCATTACATCACTTGGCGGTTATCAGACCTGAGTCATCAGAGAGGTTGAAAGGCCCTCCTCCAGTCCTCCTTGTTAATGAGGGCATAAACGTACGTTAGGAGTCTTTCTTTTGGTTTCACCTTTTCCCTTTATCTTCTTTTTCTTGTCCCTATCCAGGTCAGGTTAAATGTATCAAAGCACCAATGCAGCTTTCAAGGTCTTTTTAAGTACTGGGCAAAACTATGTCTTTGGTGTTTTCTTCGAATGACTCCTCCTCCAACTGCAACTGGTCACATCATCACGATTGGTCATGTGACGTTGAGGTTCATTATGTCAGCTTAGATCAAAGTCGGCAAACTCGGCCTGCTGATATCTGCAGATTTACAGGGAATACTGCAGACCTGCACGCATTTTGATATCAAAGTACGCTGCTGTGATTTGTCACTCAAAAGTATGCCAAAAAAAAAAGAAAGCCCTAGTAAATTACTGAACAGTTGTGCTGCAAGCACGTCTATGCCTGCCAAAAAGAAGAAGAAGAGTTTGACCAATCACAGCGTCGTATTCTGTCCCCACAGTTAGTGTGGCAGGGAGCTGTACAGAGCTACACAGAGCCCCGCTGGCTGCGGCTGCTGGCTGTTGTGGACTGAACATGTCTGTCCTTTCTGAGCATTTTGTTATAAATATCTGAGATGATGTGGCTTGCTAAGAGCAGGTAGCTCAGTGGATAAGGAGCTGGCCTGCTGATATGTAGACCTGGGTTTGAATCCCGCTCGTGCTGCCTGTGTGTGTCTCCTTGGACAAGATGTCTCAGTCCACCCAGCTGTAAAATGGGTACTGGCCTTGGCTGGTCAAGTAACCTGTGATGGACTTGCGTCCCGTCCAGGGGGACTCGTGGACTCTCATCCGCTTCACGCCACGGAAACCGGAGATGAGCACCGGCCCGATGGGCCACAGGGCCTATAAGGACTTACTTATCTGAGATAATAGGGTTTACGTTGCGGTTAGTTGCACTAACGGACCATCTAAGAAGTCTGTGCTCCAGTATTTCCACTGAGAGAAATTTTCTTCTTTAATTTGGATGTTAGCATTGTTAGCAGGTGTCGGTAGCTTGGCGACGTTAGCTCCACTGTTACTGAGGGCAATAAGCCAGTCATTCATTTTAATACCCTTACCCAACTCACCCGTACTGAAAACCACCGCCCAGTCCACAAAAATATGAGTTAATAAAAGCTTATTTGGTAACTCTGAGATGGGGGCTTAGAAAAGCCACGTCTGCCACTTATGAGGCTTCAGAATGCAGTTTGTTAGTGTCCACTAAGTAAAACTTAGTAAGACAAACTGAAACTTCTGGATGTGGGACGGAGGGTGTAAAAATAGTGAAACAATGTTATTTTTTCAAACCGAGAAAAACCTGTTTCATTTATTTTGTTGCTATTAGTTTGTCTTTATTTATTGTTTGATTTATGAAGCAACTCAAGACCACCTTTTCAAGTGGACCCTGACATGAGTCATTGATCGGTGCTCCGGTATTGTGCACAGTGTTCACCCTGCTGGATTTTGGGGTCAAGTGTATTCGAAACCTTGTACCTTTTTTTTGTACTTCTATCACCCAAACCTTACAGTAGTTTCATATCAGCATAGTCATTGTGGCATCTTATCCCTCGCAAGTTATCTATGTATGATGTCCATCTCAGTGACGTGTGCGTGCCGAGCTTTGCCAGCTTGAACTGAGCCTTGATCAACCAATATAATTTTTTTAATGTACTTTTCATAAATCATCAATCATTTGATGTGTCTCTGATACACCCTTCGCACACAAACCCCATGCCTAGCATGCTGTCAAAAACATTGTCATATTTCAATGTTTTGTTTGCACTGGAGAGCCAATATGGCAGATGGCAGGTTGGATTTATTATTTATTTTCCACTGTGTATTTACTCATCCTGGTCATTGTCACTGAAGTCAGCTTACAAGGAGGCCATAATGTGAATTGTAGTTCATGCCGTTTCCACAAATGCCAGTTACCGTCTGCAAACGTGAACCACGTTGAACCAGCAACCACAAAGCATTGCTGCAAATTATTCAGCACAGATCTCTGCAGAGGAATGTGTCAGCATTGTCAAAAATGTTCTTTTAATAATGCTGAACCCTTCATATACCTTTATTTTCCAGACTACATGTTGCACCGGAGTATGAGTCTCATCTGTCCAAAAATGCATCATAAAGAGGAGAAAACCTGTATAAGTCGCTTTGGTCTATAAGTCAAAAAAACTTTAAACGCGGTGCTACTGCTTCATGCAACAAGAAGCAAAATGAATTTAATTGGTGCATTATTTATTTATAATGTAAACACCGCATTAGCGAGCGGAAGCTAATGGGCTAATTAATGTGATTGTACGAGGCACAAAGAGCTCAAGAGTAAACTGCTTCTTGTCACCACTAATCAGACAAAAATGTCTGTTCAGAGCTAAACGTGTGCATCTTTACCTCACTAAATGTAATTTAACCTTTTAAAACTTCTATACATTTTTAAAACATAGTTAGCCCTACCTTAGCCTGACTGTCCTCCTTGTTGCTGTTCTGGCTGTCCCAAAAGGGCAAACAAGTGGAGTGCCGAGTTGTACGAAGGTTAGGTTATTCCCACTCTTTATTCAAGAGTGCGGTCTTTTCCGTTTGAGAGCATGATTTATTAATTTTACTCATTCTCTAAGACCCAGCACGTCCTTCTCTTTCAGATCTTCTTGTTTTACAGCAGTTGTCATTCAGCTTAATGGTCCATTACCATCACCTTCTGCTCTAGAGTGTGAATCACAGTACCTCTATGCAGGAGCAGCTTGTCACATGTGTAGACGGTGCCATCTTGTGGCCATAGATATAATGCAGTATTTTTTTCATATATAAGTCGCTTCAAAATATAAGTCACGGGACTTGCTAAACAAGTAAAAAAAAGAAAAGAAAAGAAAAAAAGGGGGATTATAATCCGGAAAATATGGTACATTTCAGAAAAGAAATGTAACTGAAAAATGTAGATACATACACACCATCACACACACACAGACTGACATCCATTACACATAAATCCTGTGGCAATATAAAAAATGTTGAGGCTTACTTTTATACTTTTAAATGATCCAACAGTGAACAATCTCAGAACAATCAGTAATTTGTGCCAGAGAGCTGGACTGAAGAAAGTAAAAGCTCCCTCTGCAGATCTGTGACTTAAGCTGCTGGATTACCAGAGATGTCTGATTGGACTGTAGTCAGTCAGCAGGTTTGTCACACCATAGTGGGGAGCCAAATCGTCAAGTGCTTTAAAGCGTGAGAAGATATTTAATAATAATTTGATCTTGCACGGGAGCAGGGTAACACAAAAAGTGAATAATATTCATTGTGGCCCTAACAGATAACGCACGACAGTCAAAAAGAACAAGTGAAGAAAATCACAGATACAAGCAATAGTAGATTAAAAACACTGTTTTCCAATTGGGCCAATGAATTGAATAAATGAGTCTTAACCCTGGATTTAAAAATAGACTTAGAAGCACAAAGTCGTATATAACTTGGTAATTGCTCCACACTCACACAGCTGTATACACAAAAGATGTAACACCAAAGGATTTCACTGCAGGGGTGACAAACGACACTGAACTGGACCTGGTATTAAAATTATATTGGTCCAAGATGTGCCTAAAACAAGATGCAAGATAATGCGATGCAGTACCTTGAACAATATTAAATACTTGGTTGAGCTTTATTTGTTGGACTCCAAGGTCAACTGGTAACTTATTTACCTAAAATGATGTGATCCTATATGGGTCCGTAAGTGCACATTAAGAAGGACGCAGATTGTTTTATTCTGCATGATCTGTAGCCTTTTCTGATTTCTCTTTGTCAGACCAGAATACCAAAGAATACCAAGAGGAACTGGCATAGTCAAAGTGACACTGTTTTAATGATGAGGTAAGTCGCTGTTTAGATTCAAAATCCAATTCTCTGGCTCGTCTGTAGAGAAATTTTAATTTAGAATTGCAATCTAATTATTTTAGCAGCAATTTGATATCTAGAAAGAGCCCGGTCTCATGCAAGAAGTCCAAGTCTGGGAGCATGTGCTGGTGTCGCATTTCGCCGCATCCATGACACCACGGAACCGCCTCGGGTCCTGGATGGCAACCACCCAGGCAGACAACTGGTCTATCCCCACCTCTCGAAAGTAACCATCTATCTGTCTCAGCCAGGTGAAACATGGGCATCTTCTTGGTCTTCTCCAGCCACTGGGGTTTTCAACAGTCAAACACCTGTGTGCTGAATCATGCATGGAGAAATGTGCCACATGGCCAAAATGTCAAAGCTGACGCTCCCTCACAATGCAAATGATACTCATCTTAGTCTCCTGAAGTAACCACTTGTTTGATACAAAGTCATTCCAGCGGTACCCAAGGATCCTCCGAAGAGAGCAAGTACCAAAGACATCCAGTCTTGGTCTTAGGTCACTGGTTAGTGTCCAAGTGTCAGGATTTACTGCCAGTTGTGTGGCACCGGCACAGGCTATCTCAAGAGTGTCTTGAGATAGCCTGTGCTATCTCATGACACTCTTGAGATATCCTGTGCTATCTAAACTCAAGTGACTGGAGTTATATGGTGAAGTTTACGTGTGTGTGAGGACTCCATGTTTCTTTCTGAATGAGTTAGTGTCTTCTGATTGTCTGGGTTGCATTGCAATAATCTAATCTGCTAAAGATTATTACTTAAACCAGTCTCAGAATCTGATGGAGATATAAATTTTCTGACAGTAGGTATTTTTTTTAAGTGATTAAAAAGCTGTCCTTATGCAACTGATAACTTTTTTATATATACACTTAAAAGTATGTCATTCTTGTTTGTTGTATTGTAATGCATTTCTGGACATCCAGTGATGTTGATACAGTTTATTATCATTCTTATAGGACTCGTGTCACCATGGGATATATAACTATCATCAGGTTAGGCCAGGTCTGGGTGCTGTATGGTTTCCGCATCCACCACAGTATGGAACAGCCTGGGTCCTGGTTGGCAACCACCCAAGCCAGCATCCCTACTCAATGCCCAGTCCATCCACACCTCCCACAAACTGCCATCAACATGTCTGCTACTATCAGGTGATACCTGGTCGTCCCCTTGGCCTTTTCCAGTTGCTCGGATTCTCAGCATTGAGGCATCTGCATGCTGGATCATGCTCAGAGAAGCGCGCCACGTGGTCATAATATTGTAGCTGATATTCCCTCAAAATGCAAGTAATACACTCATCTTAGTCTCTCTAAGTAAGCATCAGTTTGGCACAGAGTCATTCCACCTGTCTTTACGGATTCTCTGGAAAGACCCAATACCAAAGACATCCAACCATTGCCTTAGGTCAGTGGTTATTGTCCTGGTCTTGCAACCATATAGTCATTCTAGAAGCACCAAGACGCTGAAGGCTTGCACATTTGTTTTCCTGCACAAGTATTGGTATTGCTAAACACCTGTGTTCAGTGACCTCATTTCATTTATTTATTTATAAGGAAAGCACAAATTAATTGACATTTCTGTAAAAGTGCCAGCCCTTTCACTTTGGCCAGATGTTTTTAGAACATTAAGGTGATTATGACTCCATAATCTCTTCCCAAGCATCTCTCAAAGGGTGAGGTACTCAATGGAAAGACATCAGAGATTCTGCCCCCCTCCACATAGCACTCACAGTACCTGTGCACAGGCCGGCTGTGATGTCCAGTAATTTATGGTGGAGCTTGCAAATTCTCAGGATATCGCACAGAGCAGCCCAGTCAACTGAATCAAGCACTTTGCAAAAATTAACATTGGCTGCAAAGAAGCGCAAAGAAGTTAGAATGTGGTTTGCAGTTTTCTGCTTGGGCTTGAAGGCAGACCGCTCCAGTCACTGAGGACTGAATTAAGTGATCCTTGCAAGTACTTTGCCGGACACACAAAGCAGTGCAATCCCCCTGTAGTTCCATGTGATCCAAGCAATCCAGGTGATCACCCTTTACTTTACAAAGATAGACGAGTCCTTTCGTCCCTTCTATTGTGAAATATTTGTCTCCCAGATGATAGTAAAGATTGCTTGCAATGCCAGCAGAACTGCAGCTCCACCTGCCTGGATACCGGCGATCCCTGCAGCTTCACCACCTTTGCAATCTCACTGAAATTTGGTGGTTTGCATCTGACTGACGGATCATCCACCCTGGCACCAAAGACGTCCAACATCCTGGCAAGAAGTTCACACTTACACAACTGCTCAAAGTAGCTGGCCCAATGGGACTGTACAGCAGAGTTTTCTGTCAGGCCCATGCAATCACTTGGCATGACTGTGATGGCATGAAGTGTAGGTTTGCAGGAACACGGAGCCTCATTTCCTCTGTAAGCAGGCTGAGGGTCACTAGACCAAAAATGGTGTGTCACCTGCTCACAGTTTCATCTGAGAAATGTCTTCTTGTCTACCCTCAGTCCATCACTGCGCACTTTCTCAGCTCATTATACAACCCAGAATTTCCACCTAGCCTTGCACTATGACTCCTCTGTATGATATTCAGAGTCCCCTCGGAGATGAGACACCTCCTGTGAACACTGGTGACTCCAATATAATCCCTGGCAGCTTTCACAAGCTTGTCGCATAATAACTCCCACATTCCATTTGGGTTATGTCCATGTTTGCAAGTCCTCCACCCAGATTGCACGCAAACTCCCGCAGACTGCCAGAAGTCTTGCCAAATTATGTCTGGGACACCGAACAGATGGCATTTTGTGGGATTTCAACTAAATCCTTTGGTTCAGTACAAGTATGTGGTCAAAGTTCACAAAGTGGCCATTTGTACAGACCCCACAGTTACACAGGATTCTCCAGCATCTTCCCATAAGAACATGATCGAGCATCTTACTTAAACCACCGATATTAGACTACCATGTCCAGCAGTGTTGCTCTGGATGCTGAAACCAGGATCCAGCAACTTGCAGCCCCCCCCGCGCCCGATGCTTTGCAAAGTCGAGGAACGTTGAGCCATTGTCACCACATGGGTACCTATACAGTCTTCGTGATATTGGCCACTCACAACTGTGTGAAGGAGCGCAGACAAAGGTCTTGTCCACATGGCTACATTTTCACAGGAAAACGGCTAAGTATCTATCCGTTTTGGCCTTTCCACACGAATCCACCATTTTCGCCACCCCAAAACGGCGCTGTTTGAATATGCCCTCCAGAGTGGATCAAAACGAATACAGTGGAGTCGTTTCTGTGTGTGGACAGTGAATCTGTGTATTTTGGGATACGGTGTAGTAACACTAACCGCCAGCGGGGGGAAGCAGCAGTATGTCCTGTCATGAACGCGTTCTGTGAAGTGCAGAAGAAGAGTACACATTTCCACAGGTCAGCAATGACGGAGTGTTTTTGACATTGTTGTCGATTTTAATAGCATGCTTAGCGATAAACATTACGCTGTATAATCTACATGTGGCATATATGCGGACCACGGAAAGCACGGTGCTTCTGTCGAGCGGACCCAGGCCCCGTGTGCGCCAC
This sequence comes from Chatrabus melanurus, assembly GCA_900302635.1. Lineage (NCBI taxonomy): Eukaryota > Metazoa > Chordata > Actinopteri > Batrachoidiformes > Batrachoididae > Chatrabus > Chatrabus melanurus. Next base: position 541 of record OMMV01042709.1, on the reverse strand, counting down.
TACCAGCCTCCTGCCACACGATGGCAACATGTGACACCCTTTCAGTTTGTTCTGCACTACAGTGCGCTCCAATTGCCGAAGAAGAAAAGAACACGGCTTCATGTGGACGCGGCCACGTGGCGTGTTCATTTCAGTCCAGCGCTCCCAATCAAAATGGAGCCGTGTGGATGAGGCCAAAGTGAAACGGGCGGTTTTCAACTGCTGAATTAAACAAAAGGACTATGATATTGATTTGGGTTTTGTAAACGGATGTGTTCCTCCAAATTGGCCCTCATAGTGATCAGACAAGCGATATCCATATTATGACATGATCCAAATTAGATTAATCGATCGGGATTAGATGGTCAAAAATATTGATTTCTTTAAGATTGTAATTCCTGCCTTTTAAGTATCTAAATGGTGATAAATAATAATTACTGTAATCTTCAAGCTTTCCAGTCTTCTTTCAGATTCTTTCGGTATTAGAAGCGTAGGTCACATGGCTGTGAGTGAACCTGTACTGCAGCATGTGGTGCTCTTTGGGCTTTCCCCTCTGGCTGAC
>OMMV01042675.1:4078-14886 GCA_900302635.1 Chatrabus melanurus | reverse complement strand
ATATGACTGAGTGTGGCAACAACGTGACAGAGCAGCAAGAATATGACTGATCATCGCAACAATGTGACTGAGCATGGCAACAATGTGACAGAGCAGCAACAATGTGACTGAGCATTGCAACAATGTGACTGAGCGTGGCAACAATGTGACTGAGTGTGGCAACAATGTGACAGAGCAGCAAGAATATGACTGAGCATGGCAACAATGTGACTGAGCGTGGCAACAATGTGACTGAGCGTGTCAACAATGTGACTGAGCGTGGCAACAATATGACTGAGCGTGGCAACAATGTGACTGAGCGTGGCAACAATGTGACTGAGCGTGGCAACAATATGACTGAGCGTGGCAACAATGTGACTGAGTGTGGCAACAATGTGACAGAGCAGCAAGAATGTGACTGAGCGTGGCAACAATGTGACTGAGCGTGGCAACAATGTGACTGAGCGTGGCAACAATGTGACTGAGCGTGGCAACAATATGACTGAGCGTGGCAACAATATGACTGAGCGTGGCAACAATGTGACTGAGTGTGGCAACAATGTGACAGAACAGCAACAATGTGACTGAGCGTGGCAACAATGTGACTGAGCGTGGCAACAATGTGACTGAGCGTGGCAACAATGTGACTGAGTGTGGCAACAATGTGACAGAACAGCAACAATGTGACTGAGCGTGGCAACAATGTGACTGAGCGTGTCAACAATGTGACTGAGTGTGGCAACAATGTGACTGAGCGTGGCAACAATGTGACTGAGCGTGGCAACAATGTGACTGGGTATGGTAACTTGGTCGCCATATTTGTATTGGGTGGTAATGGAGTGGTCGTCGTGGTGTAAGTGAAATATTTTCTGCCTATTGAGAGGAACTAAACTTGCCCAAACATTGCTGTGTTCCCAGCAGTCCTGCAACCCGAGAGAAGAACCGGGACCTTAAGTTTTGTTTGCTACCAGTTGGTGGAAATCAGCAATCAAACAAATGAATGCAACAAGTGAAGATTTACTCGATACCCTACTGGTACTTCGGTAGTTCAGGTCAGGTCTGAGAGCATGCACGGGTGCCACGTGTATCTGTGTCCACCACACTATGGAACCCACTTGGGTGCTAGATGGCAACCAACCAGACAGACAACCGGTCCAGTCCCACCTCTCTAAAGTAACCATCTATCTGCTGCAGCCAGGTGGAACATGGGCGTGTCCTTGGACTTCTCCAGCTGCTGGGTTCCTCAACACTGAGGCACCTACATGCTGGATCATGCTCTCACAATGCAAGTAATTAGGTAGTAATAACACATTACTGACGCAGTAATAACACGATATTTCAATATTTTTAAGTTTAATTCACTTATGTTGTGCCTACCTCCTGTCATAAGCCGGCCCGTATGGGTACTGGGGCCGGTGGTTCATGTTCAAAGCTGCAGGGGGTCGACAGTACATGTCCTGCATGCTCCCACTGGGCATCTGTCCTGGCATGTAGGGATCAGCTCCTGCCACTGCGAAGGAAAAGCAGATAAATAAATCTCAGCTGTTTGTTTTTTTAATAACAAACTGTGGGTGACATGGGAGGAAACATTCAAAAGAGGCTGAAACATACACGACGTGAAGAGTTAAACCTTCTGTTAGCCACCAGGTGGCAGCATTTCTCCATGAATGTTCACCACTTCACACCGTTGAAGTCATTGTTCCGTTGGCGGTTGTCATGCAGCTAACATGCAGCACACATTATTCACTCATCCTCCATTCTCCCCAGCCTTCAAAGGAGCCGTCAGGGCTTCTAAAACTACCGTTTATCCTCTTAAGCAAACAGCACGAGTTGGTCCAAACAGGTGCCGCTCGGCAGGTGGACGGGATGAAAGGATGCAGCGAGAAGGACGAGGAGCGGGGAAGAAAAAGGTGAAGCTGTGCATCCAAGGAAGGGATGCAATGTGTGATAAGAACCAGTCGTCGTGTTTCATGGTGAAAGTAGTAAAACGTCTGTTCTGATCCAAGAGACGAGATCATGACACGATAGTTGACAGGACAATGGCTCTGACATAGACGAGCCATTTGGAATAGAATATTAAAAATAAACGTCAAAATTCAAATTCAAAACTCAAAAATGCTAATTTCTTGATTTTGGTGCCTCGACATGGTGACACTGCTGATGAGGGGGTCTCCATGGGACCAAACTTCATTTGAAACAGACCACTGGAAAACCGACCAGAATCAATGAGCCGGTCAGGATCAGGTCAGATCTTGGAACATGCACTGCTGCTGCACGTCGCCACATCCGCCACACCACGGAACCACCTTGGGTCCTGGATGGCAACCACCCAGGCAGACAACTGCTCCATCCGCACCTTCCAAAAGTAGCCATCTATCTGTCACAACCAGGTGAGACGTTGGGCGTGTCCTTGGCCTTTTCCAGCCACTGGGGTCCTCAACACTGAGGCACCTGCACACTGGATCACGCCCAGAGAAACGCGCCACATGGCCAAAATGTCGTCTGAGTCTCCCTAAGTAACCGTTCATTTGACACAAAGTCATTCCAGCGGTGCCCAAGGATCCTCCAAAGAGACCTGGTACCAAAGACGTCCAGTTGTTGCTTTCAGTCACTGGTTAGCGTCAAAGTCTCACAACCATGGAAGCACCAAGACCCTAAAGACGTGGACCTTTGTTCTCCCACCAAAATATCAGCATCACCAAACACCTCTGTCCAGCGACCTCATGACTCCAAAAGTTCTTCCCGGGCGTCTCACGATCTCATCGGAATCAAACACATTATGGAAATCAACATAGGCTGCGAAGAAGCACTCCAATATTTGCGCTTGCGTTCAGTGAGTACTCACAGAGCTCGGACGCGGTCCGTGGTTGATTAGAGTATCCAGAACAGACCTGCAGAAAGTGCCTTAAACTTTGTTCGACTGTGTACCCGATGATTTTAAAGCGTTGAGGCAGTATTAGTTAGTATTTCATGAACCTGCTTTATGACATCAGTATAGCTTTATGACACCTATACATACAGTACAATGCACTAAGACCTATAGAAGCAAGTTTAAAACCCCTCCCCCTATGTTGGTTGGTCATTATTACCTTGGTAGTTGAATTCCACCTTCTCGGGTCCAATGGGAGCGCTCACGTTGATCCTGCAGTGTTTTATTTGCACGGACTGGGAGTGCTTGGTGCACAAATCAAACACCCGCTATTGTAAAATGCTAACACCTGAACTGTGAGCGCTTTGTCTAATGTTCCTGCTGTTCGTGTTACAAGCTCAGCTCAAAGTACTTTGCATGTTGATGTTCATACATCGTTTTGCATCACATTAACACTTCGCTGAAACAGCAGCACTGCTTGTTTTTTTTTTGTTTTTTTTGTGGAGAAATGAAGGCCTGATCCACAGCATGATCGCTAACTGTTAGCGCTAACAAATTAGCACGGATGCACCAGATGATAGCTTTATGCTAGATGTACATATTTGTACATCCACGTCTGTGACTGTACTTCAATCTAAGTTCAAAGTCCAAGTCAGTCCTATGCAGGCCCTGAGGTCCATTGGTGCTGGTGCTTATCCCCGGATACAGCTGGGTGGACCGGGACGATGCAGATGGAACTGTCTTGTCCGCTTGAGTGGAACCTGAACCTCAGTCTCTTGAGTGGCAGCGCAACTATTTTACCACCTGGTCTGCAATGTCATACAATGTCAAAATTTTATCATTTTTGAAAATTATATCCCAAAAAAACCCCCAACTTATTCACCAGGTTATCAGTTAACAGGTGGCACAAGTGGTTAGTACGCCTCCATTCTCCTTGTCTAACTAGAGCTGCGCCAGGAAGGGCATCTGGTGTAAAACTTGTGCCAAACCAACATGTGGCTCCATTCCGGATCCTCTGGCAACCATGAGTAGAAGCCAAAAGAAAGAAGATGTGAAAACTGGTGAATCAGTTTTTCGATAATCCTTCCAGAAATCCAAGACGGTGGTGCAGTGGTAGTGTTCTTGTCTCCCAGCGAGAAGGTCCCCAGTCTGAAGCCAACCCTGCCCCGATCTAAATGTACATCCAGCTTAAAAGTCGTGCCAAATCAACATGTGGCTCCACACCGGATTCGCTGTGGCGACGCGGAGCAAAAAACAGGAGAAGCCCAAAGAATCATAAACTTCTAAAAATCCATCAAACCAAGAGCTCCAGCAAGACTTGCTGTGCGCTTCACTCATCAAGCTAGATTACCTCCCTGTACAACACTTTACCATCCCACCCATGCGATTCTGAAGCCGCCACTGGATCCGACGTGGATCCAACTTGGCTGAAGGAAATCTGGAGAAAATCTGACAAATTGTCTGGGTTTCTTCTTAGTGGGTTGACCCATTCAAACCTCGGGCATTAATAAAGAACTACCACGACTCATGTAACACACAAGGCGGCACCCATCTCTTACAAACTAAAGCCACAGGCATGGGAATTCCACACGGATCCGCGGATGTGCACGAGATGGGTCTCCTGCTGAAATTACGGCCACTGATATGAGGAACCCGCGTAGAATATTCTGCTGCTGGATAAAGCACGATTTGATTGGTTGACATAGGTAGATTTCAGCCAATCAACTGCTGCGACATCATGTGACCGTGGCCTTTTGAGATGATGAACTCTAACCAATAAAAAGGCGGCGTGGATCTGCGAGGAATTCTCGTGCCTGAGACAGTGTTATAACGACATACAGCCACGTGTGGTTTATGGATTGCTAAATTTCACAATATTTTAACACATTTCTCTGCAACAGAAGTGGTGTTTGGGGAAACAGGTTCAGGGTTCTGAGTTTTGGTCAAAGGAGTTCATCCGGTGTGCATCCGCTCACTTTTTCTCATGCCGGCAAAGGGGTCCTTGGTGTCGTACTGCATCCTCATCATCATGTCGGACATACTGAGGCCCTGCTGGTAAGGAACCGAGGGGGGCAGGGAAGCACTGCGCTTCTGGAAGGCTGGGTCGCTCACCTCAGAGAAGGGGTCCTGCACGCTCACACTGCTCCTAGACGAGAGGAGGAGGGGGGGAGGAGAGAAAGGAGGAGAATCGTCAAAGGATGAGCACATGAAAAACTAGAAGGGCACTAACAGAGGCCAATAAGAACCAATCAGAATTAAGGAAGGCAGTCAGAATCCCCCCCCTTATCACTGTGAGATCGCAAAGATCTTTGTGACATCATTAAGGAAAAAAATTATAGAAAGAAATGAAAGATGGATAGATCACCACCTAAATTTAACTCCTTCCTGACCATCTCTCCAAAAAAAATAATTTCAAAATCCATTCACCACTTTTTTTGATAAGGTGCCTTCAGACGGACAAACGGATGATCACATGACCTCAGTGCACATGATACAGCATGATCGAGATTATGATTCAGCATTCTATTTGCAAAAGTTACAGTTCTTACAAGTTTTTTTCAGCCTTTATTATAGACACACACAGAGAGAGAGAGAGAGAGAGAGACAGGAAACAGGGAATCAAAGACAGGGAGAGAGACATGCAGCAAAGGCCGCACAGCCGGGATTTGAACTGGGGACGCTGGAAACCGCATTCTGCAGCATGCACACGCCTTAACCTTGCAGCCATGAACTTTTAAAGCATATTCCTTGGCTTTTCCAAAGCCGAGGCAGGAACCCCATGAAATGCAGTGAGTGAATGAATGAGCCCCGTCCTCTCCAGACCGTTAGCACGATAATTCAAAAACAATAATCGCCATCATCTGGTAACTCACCAAATTAAAAGGGCACATAATGAAGACAAACCCGTTAAAATCTGATGCACCAGATCAATTCAAAAAGCAACTTTGTTTTGCCTATCTAATGTCGCGTAGACATGTCTGCCACCTGCTGGACGGTTAGTGGATGCAGGAGTGGTTGTCATGGATCGTTTCCATGACAATGCATGAAATCGGAGAAATAACAGTTACTTTCTGATTGTTTCACATCGGTTCTGATAATAATGATCACAAACCCAACAACTCTCGGGAAAGGATTGAGCAGACACGTCTTCCCTCCGCTGTGTCTCTGTCAACATATGTGTGGGTTTGAAGTTACATGGAGCTTGAAATAAGCTTATTTGTCGGTTTCTTTCATTTTCAAAGCCTAGGTCTGGCGGCCACCTAGGCCACTGCTGCTCGTCTTGTACTTTAAATATGCTAAAACTTGCACAACAAAAAAAAAGAAAAAAATTGTACCCACTGAGCTTTGGTCTGCTCTGCTGAATAATAATAATAATAATAATAATAATAATACTTAGGTGCATCATGTTCTTACTGGCTCCTTCCAGTGACCGGGTTAATTAACTCCGTCACTCTCCGCTCTCACAGAAAACCTGCAGACTTTGCTGCTTCTTGAAAAACTGGAGCTTTTTTATTTTTCTCTAACATTGTTATATGAGTTAAAATGAATCCCAGTCTGCTGTGATCGGCGTCTGTCTCTCTCCTCACGCACTGCACAGCCTTAAAACACTTAAACCAACACCGGAGAGGCGTGGTCTAACAGAGTAACTAGGCTGAAACGGGCACTAAAGCCCACTTTGCGAGACTCTTTCCTCTGCAGGCGTGACGCTGACGCAGCTTCTGCGACTCCAGCTGTGATTGACGGCTGGAACGGAATATCCATTCGTTCAAACAGACCAACCCTGATGCCTGGGTCGGGATCTAGGCTTTACCATACAGACCACAGCCTACCTTTGAGTTGTTGCTATGGAAACAGGCCTTCAAGTGTCATAAAGGACACAGTCTTTGAGCGTGGACAAAACTCAAAGTTGTTGATGGATTTTTGCGGTATTTAAGTGGGTTTACACAGAAATGATATTCAGAAGCGTTGACGAGATGAAAGGTGTCAAGATCGCAGGAGTTAATATCAACAACCTACGATATGCAGATGATACGGTTTTAATCGCTGATAAGCAACAACAACTACAAGATATAGTAGATCAAGTAAACGAATCAGGAAAGGAATATGGGATAAAAATGAATGCAAAGAAAACAAAAGTTATGACTATAACAAAGAAAGAGCCAACAAAATGTAAAATTACTACTGATGGAAATATCATTGAACAAGTATCAAGTTTTGTTTACCTGGGCCAGTTAATAACAGAGGATGGAACGTGAAGAAGAAGAAGAAGTGGGTTTTGGGCTAGATCTGGATCTATATCTTGGATTTAGTTTTTCATTTTCTTTAACACTGAGCGGGTTTTTTTTTGTGGTTTTTTTTGCCTAAATGAAGGTTTTCACTCTAACGAGTGTCCTCGCACTCACGGTATAAACAGTAGTTGTACAAGCCGGTTACTAGATTCATTAATCATTTATGATTTATTAAGTTAAAAACTTCAAACCATCTGTGGTTCTGCCTTCTTAAATATGAGGATTTGTGGAGCGCTTGGTTATGAATCACTGTAAATGTAATATTTTTTGTGTAAAAGTTGATGTTTATTTGTGCAAATGTTTGTGTCAGTCGCTGATTGTGGCTCGTAAACCGACATCCCACACAGTCCATTATTTTTAATTACTCTCATGGTTTTTAAATTTTTTTTTTATCTTTTAGTACCTGCTGCTTTGTGTCAAACTATCCACAGCCGGCCGCGTGCGGTGCTGGTGTGTGGTACCTGTTGGAGGGCAGCGGGGTGACTTGGCCCAGAGGGGTGGTGGCGGGCGTAGGCGGCTTCAGGTCTCCTGCTGCCTCCGCCGTGGAGCTGCTGCCGGAGGACTGAGGCGTCTGCGGACCTTGGAGGGAGCCGCCCGAGTTTGCTGGAAGACACAACGAACCTGATTAGACTTAGAATAATTTGGAGCGAAGCCGCTCTGCAGGTGCCACCACCTTTAGAGCGGTATCCGCAGCAGTTACCACAGCCTTTTTCTACATTAAGCCCAATTCTCACTTACTGAAAGGTCACGGCTCGAAACCTCGTCATTACCTTGGAAAACCTTAGAACAGCCATTCCCAAACGTCGGAACGCTGGGGCCCACTTTGAAATCTGAAAATCTTCTGGAGTCCACCCAAAACCTTTGGGTCAGTAAGATGACGTTTTTCCATATCTATTATATCATTTTAAACTGGGTCAGATAAATGAAAAATAACACATAATTTTAATCCCATGGCTTTGTTTTATTACTTCTGATTACATTTTAAATATAATCAAATATTTTTCAGGAATTTAAAACTTTATTACAAAATTGAAAATCAAAGACTTTTTATTTTTTAAATTAAATTTATTCTTAAAGCTACAGTGTGTAGGATTTAGGGGTATTTATTAGCATAAATGGAATATAGCATTCATAACCACCTGTTCATTAGTGTATAATTAATTACCTGCAACAACAAATCGATGCCTTTTTGCATTTTGCAGCTCGGCTTGCGGACTGATGCAAAAAGAAGAAGAGTCAGGGGTTGCTCCACTATTCACTGTCTACCGATTGCTAGTGCAGGCTTGGGATGTTTGAGAACCCTCATTGTTGTGAAACTGACGATCATACACTTCGAGAAGGCGAGGCAGCATGAAGCCCCGTCGCCAAAGAAGCAAAAACGTGAAGGGAAACAAAATCGCCACCAGTGACGGCATAATGCGATCTGCAACCTCACCACTAGATGACAGTAAATGTAGCTTTAATGACCGCTTGTGGCCCACCTGCAGTACCTACGTGGCCCACCAGGGGGCCGTGGTGAGCTCTGGTGTTCCGTCATTGTGCTGTGCTCTTGCTTTAACTGTGGCTGAATTTTCAAGATGTTCAAAATTTTATTCCCTTCGAGACATTTGACATATCTGGTATTCCCGTGCATTTCCGTGGAAATTTTCATGCTCTAACATCAGCAGGAGGTTTTCCAAAACCGTCGCGGTCGTGCTAAAGTTACACTACAGGTGTGGTTACGGTGTGTTACGTCATCAGACCGCGTGCTTGATCACGTCTGTGGGTAACCGTGATCTTCACACGCCGGTTTGTCACAGTTACAGACCTGTGTCCTTCCGGGATATCCACGAAAGTAAGAAAGGGGCTTTAGGGGAGATAATCTGGATATCGGGTTGAAGTTCTCCGACGCGGGAAGTGAGCCTCGGCGAAGAGAACGAAAGGAAAGAACAGAGGGAGTGTGAAGGAGGGGCCGGCAGTGGGAAAACGAGAAGCAAAAAGGGAAGATCTCTCCAGGGGGATATCCCACTCAGGTGGTCGCAGGGTAACTCTTTATTTAGAAGCTGTTTGATGGTGGGGTTAGCTGGTATTTTTTTTCTTTAAAAAAAAAAAATCTGTATCGTGGAGGTTCATGGCGAGAACTAAGCTGGGGGGCAGAGATACGTGTGAAGCAAAGGTAGCTCGCACTGATAAAACGCTGAGGTCGACTGGGATGTGCTTCATCAACAGTTTCGTTTTGCCGTTATGTTAATGAATTTAGGATCCATAACCTTAATTACAGCCTTTTTAAATCTGCTGATTGTACGGGTGTTCGTGCTTTTTTTTTTTTGACAAAACGGTGAAGGAACAGTGGAAGGTACGGGAAACATGGTAGTCCGGGTCCTTAGGGATGTTATTGTGCAGATTTGTCTACAAGTGTGAAATTTGGCACAGATAGAGACCAGGTCATACTAAATTAAAGTCGACGATCATTGGAGCTGCCATATTGGACAAATCCAAGATGGCTGCCAGTCACCATTTGATTTTCTCATAACTTCACAACCAAAAGTCATAGTATTATGATTGAGGGTTCTTTATATATAGGTTTTTGACCTCAGAGAATCCAAATCTGCACTCTGTTTTGACATAAATGCACGTAAATACGCTGATTTAGTGGTTGAAAGCATATTTTGTCCAAATTAAATTGATGTTAGGGAGCCATTGGGGGGTATGGCACAGGTGTGTCTACAAGCACGACTGGAGCCCAGCGACTGGCGGCGAGCTTGGATTTCTCTAATATGGCCGCTTAAATGATTGCTAACTAGGCCCCCTTCAGAAATTAATTTAGTATGTTCTACTCTATATCTGTGCCAAAATACATGCTTGTAAACATATCTGTGCAATACCCCCAATGGCTCCCTAAAATCAATTTAATTTGGATAAAATATGCTTTCAACCACTAAATCAGCGTATTTACGTGCATTTATGTCAAAACAGAGTGCAGATTTGGATTCTCTGAGGTCAAAAACCTATAAAAAGAACCCTCAATCATATTCCTATGACTTTTGGTTGTGAAGTTATGAGAAAATCAAATGGCGACTGGCGGCTACATTGGATTTGTCCCATATGGTGGCTCCAATGATCGTCGACTCCGGCAGCCTCCAAAAATGAATTTAATATGACCTGGCCTACATCTCTGCCAAATTTCACACTTGTAGACAAATCTGCACGATACCCCCCGGCCTAATAACTCCCTAAGGGCCTGGGCTATGGCCTAAAGGTTAGAGATTAGCCTTGAGACTGGAGGGTCATCGGTTCAATCCCTCGACCAGACAGGTGCTGTCACTGAGGTCCTTGAACCCTACGTTGGTCCAGCTGTGCAGCTGGGCGCTTTGCATTGCATCACCGTGTGAACGGGTGAATGTGAGGCGTTACAGTGAAGCGCTTCGAACGTCTGCTTCAGGTAGAAAAACGCTACAGAGATCCATCCAGTCTATTTAGCGTGTCTATTACACACTGCAAAATCTTATCAAGTACATCTGTATAATTTCTAGTCAAAATATCAAATCTATGCTTAATATAAGACAAAATCACGTAAGTAATCACTTTTTTTTTTTTACATGAAAACAAGGTGTTTTTAACTTGTAAGAAGTAAAAACAAGAACCCATCAGAGATGGGAACACCCCCCCCCCCCCCCCCTTTTTTTCCGGCT
>OMMV01042673.1:0-11458 GCA_900302635.1 Chatrabus melanurus | reverse complement strand
TTCAAAGCCTATGCTCGTCCTTCCTTGGAAGCGAGCTGCAGGTCTATACACAATTTCACTCCCAACGATGCAGTCAGTACAAACTATTCCTTAATCAAACAAAAGAGGGAATTCACTCCCATTGCTGAACGCATACACTGCAAGTGCACTTTTATCAAAACATTGTCTAACTAATATTGTTTAAATAAATTATTATAATACAAAAAACAATTAAAAAAAAAAAAGTTCTACGTTTACCCAATTCACCCTAGCAGATTAAAGTTATTCAACACAAAACTCGCCTTTAAGTCTCATCATCCAAAACGCGGTTCAGGCGATCTATTAATTATGCAAAATTAGCATGTAATAGCCCATCACCCAGGCTGTTGGCATATATCAAACCTTTCAGATGTGGCAAGCATTATTTAGCCTGGTTCTTCATCAGTGTTGGCTGGAAGGTTCCCTTTTATCTGATCGACAATAATAATTTTTAACTTGATCTGAAATGCAAAACATTGGATTAGTTTTCGTTTCCTTTGAATCTATTTTATAAGTAATATATAATCTTCAAAAAACTTTGAAATTGTAGCTGTGATTCACTTTTATCATAAAAATTATGTTTTTCAGGAAGATTCCAGGTGACTGAATGCATCAAAGCGGCTTGCTGACTCGCTTGCTGAAGAAGGGACCACGCAAATATCTGTTGGCACAAATTACAAAATTGATGGTGTAAATCAGCAACTGCATTTTGTTTGTTTTTTGTTTTTTCCTGTGACTCCTACGAGTTATTCGCTTTAAGATCTCATAGTGGTCTACACAAATTTTTCCCTGCATTCTACTTTGACATCAAAGTTGCAAAGTGTTTTTGCAACCTCAGAGCCGTTCGTGTGTCTTTTTTCCCATCTTCGATTTATCACGTATATATTATATGGTATGGATAATAATTGGATGTTGTGGAAGGTACAAGGTCAGAGTTCACAATTGATCCTCTCGCCCCTGGCAGGTGCAGCTCACAGGAGTGAGAGGAGGCGGCCCCTCATCTCTGCCACCTCTTCACGCTGCTCAGCAAGAGAAAGGGAGGAGTGTAAATGAGTGCACTCCAGAAAGCCATCACCTGCTCCCTCCACCCTAAACATCCCCACTAACTCCAACAGAGATATCCTGTAACCCCGACTAAAAATGATCCAACTCCGATTACTGAGGGAGACGGTGAGAGAAATAGATGATGATGGAAAGAGAGACGGGTAGAAAGAAGAAAGGAGTTAATTTTTTTTTCAATCTGCTGGGTTCTGTGCGACGATGAGTTTTGTTTTTAATCTGTTTTGTTTATGAACGCTTTCAATTGTGGCAAAATGTACGTTTGTCATGCCTATAGAGGGCAGTGAATTGGGCTGGAAGGAGCATTGAGTTTGTGCGGACACAGAGCCCACGGGTGAGGTTATGCATTGACGGATGCTCCTCCCAGCTTCTCCCAGATTCTCCCTCTATTGTGACTTTGAGTGAATGTATCCTCTTGCTGAGGGCGCAGGAATGTGTCTTCTCAACTTGTGTGATGGATGGGGCCTTGTTTTGCACTCCTCCGCCCCTCCCTCCGAATCCCTCTTTCTCTCCCCCAGCCTTTGACTCTTTCATTACGTCCTTTTATTTGGCAGCAATAAAAGTCAGTGATTCTTCATCAGCTGTTGTGCAGATCTGAGGGCCACTGTTATTTTTCATCAGGAGTGTGTCACACATCACCATTCAGGCCATCGGTCACACAAATTCAGACACTCTGCATAGGGCCAGAAGCAGGTGGAGAAACACCATCAATGAATTATTCAAATGAGACATTAGGCGTGTCTTTTAAATTTAACTTAAATGGTTGGTTACCGTTTTTCAGTGTGCGTCTGCTGCCATTTATGCATAAGGGTGATATTCTGCCTCAGTGTTATTCAAAAGCTTTTTCTTGCTTACTTAAGGTTAAAATTCTTATTACTTTTACAACTACCAATAACCAGTGATGGGGACAATTCAGCTAACTTTGAAAACTGATAGGGGACCAGTTAGCTTCCACTAAATTTAGTTCAGCTAACTTTAAGTCTGCTAACATTTTTTTGAATGAACTTTAAGTCAAAAATATTTGTAAACCCTAAAATCATACGTTTGTTCCTGTTGGAGCTTCTACGCTAATCCAATAAGTGAAACTGACACATCACGAGAAAGCAACAAGCGTCACCTCAAGGAGACGGAGGAGCAGGTGATCAAGCCAGAGTTAATTAATTAGATTATTAAAATGATTTTCTATGTGTATTTTTGTTTGTTAATAACTCTTATTTGATTAATACTTTATGTACATTGAATAACCTGCATGTTGAATGGAAACTACTGTTTTATGTTATTTGTTCATTAAATTATTTATGTATGTCTTGATCATCATCTGATTTTGGCATGTTAAAGCTTTTTGAGAACCTCCATGTTTACACTTCAACATATTAAAATTTCAGCTCTTTAGGTCTGTTTTTCAGGGGTTTAGAGTAAAAAAAACCAAAAAAACTACGATAAATTCATAGAATAAATGTTAGCGGTTATTGGTGTCACTCTTCTGTCTTGTCTGTGCACTTCCTGTTTTATTTTGTAGTCTCTTATCCTGCGTTTCTTGCCGCTACTTTCTTCCTGTTGTGCCATCTGTTTCTAATTATCTTGATTGCGCCTGTCTCTATTTAACCTCTCTCCTCCCACTCCTCAGTGCTAGATTGTCCCTTGCAGTATGCAGAGCTTTCTTCATGTTTCTTCCACACTCTTCTTCATGTTTGTCTTCCTGGTTCTCGACCCATGCTAAGTCTTCCCGGTGCTGAGTACTCGCCTGGACCTCGGCACCTGTTCTGGCTGCCTCTCTGGTTCTGACCCACTGCCTGTACAACGATGTCACGAGTTGGTCTGCCCTTCATTGTTTACTGCTGAGATCTGTAACACCGCACTGTGAAATTAATCTCAAATACTGTGGTCGCATTAAAGACTGTTTTTACCACTTACCAGTGTGTCTTCCTGCTCCGGGGTCCCCAGTTGAACTAGAGCCTTCACAATTGGTAGATTCAGCTAAATTTCTCAGTGATTTATTGGTTTAGCATTGTCACAGTTAACGTTTCATTTCACAGACTGGCGGTTATCAAAACTAACTTTTAGGTTAGCTGTGCCCACCACTGCCAATAACATTAATATCCCAATATGGGATTTCTGTCTTGTAGGTTAGGAATCAAAATTGACATTTCAGATATACGCTTCATCAAATTTCTATATTATAAGTTCTGTAGCTTCCTGTTGCTGTTGCCCACAGTAACTATGAATAGGTTAAGTTAGGGGCCACAATTCTGTCAAAAATGTGTGCAACTTTTTTCCGAACTCAATCAAGATATGTAGTCAACTGAGAAACCTGGCAAAGTATTCTGTTCAATAGTTTACATTGTATCTTGTCCTCGAGACCCCATGTAGTCACATAACCATCAATGCCCACCCCGCCAAACTGGCTGATAAAACAGACGCTGGATTCACACTGCTATCAGAATGCAAAGCACAGGCACAAATCTGCCCCTCTCTAAAAATGCTGAACACTTGGATGGTGAACTAAGGAACAACATGTGACAAAATGTTCACTAGCTGGAGTGCAGGATTCATATAATCTTTGTGGATAACTTAACACACTCCCTTTTCTTCCACAAACTACACAATGATCAAGTAAAACTGGTTCAACTTGTCACCACATGTCATGATGACTAAATAACACAAATCAAAATTTGGAACAAGACAAAATTGACTCATAGAGCTCCTGGCCATACATGGGAACTGCATTTATTAATAATAATAAAAAATTTAAAAAAAAGAAACCTGGTCCAAAATTAACCCAAAGTTAATGAAATCCAGTCAAAAATGATCAGAGGCAAAATGCAGTGGACCATAAAAGAACCAGAATGTGAACACACACTGCAAATGCAGCAGAGAATTAAAAAAAAGAACAGCAACAGGTTAGCTATTACATTGATTCTAACTCCTAATTAACTAATCATCTTCAGCAAACATTATAGAGAAAGAATAAATGATCACAAATGAAGATGTTAATTTATCAAAAGACCAGTGAAGTGAAGAGCACACACTTTTCTTTTTTCTCCCTCTCCTCTGTGCACTCAGATGCATGCACACACAGTAAAACCTTCAGACTCATCCGAGGTATAAAAATGAAAAATATGCCTTCTTTCTAGCTTTATTTAAAATATTTGATACTATTCAAGCAAAAATAAATTGAGAACAACTTACCATTAAACACTACATGTCCTATTTGTTCAAGGTGGCTCCTAGTTCTCGTACCCTATCACTGCTAATTATTTTGTTTGCTCATTAGTTTGGTCATTTTTTTGGGGTCTGATGGAAATCTGTAGAATGAAATATCCTTGTTTCGTCCACGCTGATTGGTGCAGCCATATGGGCAATTCTACGGTAACGAAATTACAATGACAACAAAATCTGGCCATATTTTAGCTTACCATTAAAAATTTGCTCTGATTGTAATTCCGTTACCATAAAATTACCCATATGCGGAACATGAAACATATATGTCTTCTTCAAGCCAGAAGGTTCAAAATGAGAGAATATTGATGAATGGAATTAACGATTTGCTCGTAGCAGCAAAGGGAGCAAACCTGACAGATAAACGATAATCATGGGATATAATGTCAGCAGAACAGTCTATACAATGTGAACAGATGCACAGATGAATGTACAAAAGGAACCCATTCCAATGACCCTTTTTTCCACTCCATGGTATAATATAATAATATGAATATTTTATTTACACAATTTTATGGGTTTAACCAAGTGCTGTGCACATCATGTACAAATCAACATATGACAATCTGTTTGCTGATTCATATGCACTTGAGGTCATCCTTCTAGCTCTATTTGTTTCCAAGTTATTGCAGAAAATGTGATATTTTTAATAATTTAATGTCCCATGCCGTCATTTGGTGATGTCATCGTGATGTCATGATGTCAAATGTAGATCAGCAGATGATATTCTGTTTGCTTGAACTCAATCTTCTAGCTCTTATTTTCTGTTATTGCGAAAAAAGTGATTTTTGAGGCTATTCAATGACCTTGATTGACCTTGAACTTTGACTCATATTAATGCCATGCAAAGATGTCATCACTAGCAATTCACATGTGCAATATGAATGAAATTGGCCAAGCAGTTATTTGTACACACACACACACACACACACACACAAAGTGATTACAATAGTCTCACAAACCCCTCTGGGGGCTTGACTAAAAAGAATACTTTACAAAATTAATTTTTATGGACACTGCTCACACACACTGCAAAATGAGCAACAGTCAGCCGGAAACACTACTTTACATCAGTCTTCTCGGACCAGGCGAAACAAAAGTAACAAAGTCACACCACTCTTCATTTCTCTCCACTATTTCCCAGAATCCAATTCAGTTCCTTTATGCTGGCCTGCAAACTACTGAATGCACCCTCTGACCTAAACTCAATTATTCTCCCTCTACACTCTGCCAGTGAGTCCCCACAGCTCTCATTTCAAAGAAAAAGGGACAGGGAAGCACCCAACAAGTCTCCTAACTTTCCAAGTCCAACAGTTTGACAGTCACACTTCTCTTGTGTTGATTGGTAAATTAAAAGTGGAAAGTAAAAAGGACCAAAAGTGTGCACACCACATTCTATCTATCTCTAGCAATGGTATCCATCCATCTCGTAAGATGATGGGGTTTGCACCCTTCAGCGTTCTTGTAAGGTTGCACAGGTTTCATCTGTGACTGCATAGAACAATGCTCAAGTTGCAATCTCGAGCACATAAGTCACAGATGAAAGTTGTCGCTGTCAGATGTGTCAGTCTTTCCTTTTCCCTGATCCTCTTCTGTTTGGAGGCTTCTTGCCCTTTGATCTCGGCCCTCTTGGTGTCCACCTTGACAGTAGTTCTCCAGATGCTACGGTCCTTGGCTAGATCTTCCGAAGTACCTGTATCAATGCCAGTCTCTTTGAGATCCCTCTTGCAGACATCTTTGAAGTGCAGACTCGGACACCTGTAAGGATTTGTGCCTGGACCGAGCTCCCCATAGAGCGTCTTTTGGGATGCATCCATTGTCCATGCGATGCAGACAGCCAAGCCAGTGCAGACTCGTTGCACACCACATTAATATACTTTTAAAAAATGACTGTTTAGTTTGTGTACCATATTCCACAGTGTCACACACACACACACACACACACACACACACACGAGTAATCACCGGGAAAAGCAAGAGTGGCTCAATTTTAAATATATTATTCAACAGTGTTATATAAGCTCCAACCCGGCCTTGCAAATGAATCATCAGCACAGTCATCATATCAAACAACTATTCTGTGACATTTACCACACTTCATGACATCTACACAATCCAACACACGCTTACTAAGCAAAGGCAGAAATATCACATATAAATGTCAATGTGATTTACGTTTAATTTCATGTGTGGATACAAAATAATGATAATGTCAGTAACCTATTAATTTGTAACAGAACAGAGGTTCTAAATTAGATTGTTGTATTGATTCTGATTATGCACTAAATGACTTTAAAACATGTCTGAAGAGAAAAAGGGTATTTAGATTGACTAGGCAATAGTTCATGTGGGCATGAAGACAGTAAGGGGTACGGCAAACTGACATTTGAGCCCAATTACCTTGATTTTCACCCAAATGATTGCCCTCTGGCTGATCTTGCTAGGGCAGTTCTGGGATCCACCCCAGTGTGCTCCATATTTGGTCGAAATCGGGTTGAAAATCAAATTGCTTGACCTTGAGCTTTGCCAAGATTAATTTTTAAGGGCAATTTCAGAGTCAACATTCATTGACATACCAAGTTTGGTAGAAATCAGCAAAAGGACCTGGAAGGAGTAAGCTAACAAACACACAGACAGACATGACCTTGGCCCCAATGATTGACCTTTGGCAAATTTGACTATGCCTGGCCAGTTCCAGAACCCATCTGCATATGTCTGCTAAGTTTGGTGCAAATCAGAGTGAAAAACTTACATTTTGACCTTTGACCCCCCACGACCTTGACATTTGCGAAAACAAACCCTTTAACGGCATTTCTAGGGTTGACTGTCATCCACATATCAAGTTTGGTGGAAACTGGCCAAAGGACCTGGGAGTAGTAGGAGAACAAACAGACAGATAAACCAACATTTTGACCTTTGACCCCAATGATCTTGACCTTAGCCAAAACAAACCTCTTAAGGGCAATTTTGGGTTCAACATACATGCACACAGCAAGTTGAAGTTGGGTGGAACTTGGACCCACCACCTCGGTGGAGTAGTGGAACAAACAAACACACAAATGTTTCTCAACTTGTAGTATGATAATTCTAAATGTTAAAGATCACAGACAAACTTTTTTTTCTCAGAATTTTATCATCTTACATTGGAATACAATTGTGACCTTGCACTGGCCTTGGCTGGGGAAGTAACCATCCAGGGGAATCATAGACTTTCATCCACTTCACGCTATGGAATCCCGAGATAAGCACCAGGACCAGCGGGTCTCAGGGTCTATAGAGGACTTACTTCAAAATTTCACTGGATGTGCACTGTCATTCAATGCATATTACTCTATATGTATGTATGTTTACAGACATTAAAAATCCAAACATGATATCAACCAAACAGACCATAAGAATCATCCTGTCTGTACTGTGAGTGTTGTGCAGAGCAATGGCAGAGTCGCTGACTTCCTGCCAATGAATTCTGGCATTCAGCAGGGATGTGTTCTGGCTCCTACTCTGTTCAATGGTTGCATGGACTATATGTCAGATAGGGTTGTGGAGACCAGCGGGTAAAGTGCCTTTTTTGGCGAGAAAGTTTAACTGACCTTGACTCCGCGGATCATGCTGTTACCTTTGTGGAATCAATGGATACCCTGATTGCAGCAAGTGAGAAGCTGAGTGAGGAGTAGAGGTGTCTGGATTTGTGATTATCCTAAATCAAGACTAAGATCCAGGCTTTCAATGACTTTCTGGCCTAAGCTATCAGAAGTGTATCTGTATGCGGTGAAAGTGTCAAACTTGTACAGAGATTCACCTATCTCGGCAGTGACAGTCATGTCTCTGGGTCTTTGCTATTTGAGGTCGAGAGATGCCTGGGAAGAGCTTATGGAGCCATGAGGCCCCTTACCTTTGCAGGAGAATGACAGTCCAGGTTTTTAGGGTCGTGGTGCTTCCTGTTGTACTGTATGGTTACGAAAGTGAATGTCTTTGGTACAAGGTCTCTTCGGAGGATCCTCGGGTACCGCTGAAATGACTTTGTGTCAAAGGAGTGGTTACTTAGGGAGACTGAGATGAGCTGTATCACTTGCATTGTGAGAGAACTTCAGCTATGGTATTTTGGCCATGTTGCACACTTCTCTGGGCATGAGCAAGGAGGTGCATCAGTGTTGAGGACTCCAGCAACTGGAAAAAGCAAAGGTTGACGCCCACATTTCACCTGGCTGTGGCAGATAGATGGTTATCTTCAAGAGGTGGGATGGACCTGTTACCTACCTGGGTGGTTGCCATCCAGGACCCAAGGTGGTTCTGTAGTGTGGTGGATGCAGTAACGGGCACACTGCACCTTTTACATAGCTTAAACAAAATGTCTCGCAGGCTTCAATTATTGCAAAACTCTGCTACATGGCTTTTATGATTATTTACTTGAACTCCATTATTATTATTTAATGTATTGACATCACGGTTATTTTTTTTCTATTTTGTCAATCTGTGCATTTATTGTTTAGTATTTTGCAAAATTTTGCTAAAAAGTGCCCTTTAAATAAAGTTTGTGAGTTCTACCTAGATTACACCCTTATAAATATTATGGTTTTTTTTGATCTGATGCGATCACGTGTGCACAGACCGGCACAGGTCCAGAGACGACATGCATGTTTCAAGAAATAAAGAAAGCGAAAACATAGTGCAGAATTTGAGATTATATGAACACTGACACACATATACTAATTACCATTATAAGAAGCTGAAATGGATTTCAAATAATTGTGAAATCTAAACTACTGTCTGAATCTGTTTATAATTATTATTATTATATTTAATCTAATTTAAATTTACTTGTATAAAGTCAACAACAAACCAGTCATCAAACTGTAACATGTAGCTCATTTTATTTTTATTGGCGCCATCTGCAGGCCACTCAAATGACTTCACCCATGAAGACAAAATCCACGCAGACACAACTGCAGAGATTTACTGATACATACATGTAATAACTATCACACTTTATTTCTCACTCTCATTCCATACATGTCAGTCACTAAGACGAAGCAGCTACTGCACCGGTGGTTCATCATCTCTATAAATATACTCAGTTTGCTGTTTCACACAGTTTAGGTTGTCTTTCAAGCTGCCCCGTGTCGTCGTGTCATTTAGAGGTCAGACTGCACCAGCGGGTGACTGCTTTGTTGAGTACGCCTTTTCTTTGAGGTTAGATAAACATGTATACAACATGCTTACGATTACACGAAGACTGCCACGCAATTATGCTTCCATCGTATAATGAAGAACGATACTCTTTCCTCAGGTGGTACATCAACAAGAACACTCATTCCTGGGACCATAATATCTAGACTTATCAATATGGGCGTATCTCCTTCTAGTCTGCTAACGAACTTATCTACTCAAACTAGTCATCCTAACATTGGTGCAAAGGACGGTCTAGTCGACAGTATACAAGCAATGATTTATTCTGGGAACTTTATGAAGCCCTGATCAAATGAATATTTATCTGTGAAGCTTCTAACCCATTTGAATCAACCTGTATGGTGTACTGTATTTCTCTGTTTGATAGGCACGCATCTTGATGTTTTATGTTTCATACAATTGTTATGCTATTGTGTAATTCTTCAATACTGGAGGTCAAATAAATTAAAAAATTAAACAAAATAAAAGCAGCAGTGTAATATTCCACCAATTCAACACAGTTGGTGCAGCTGTAATAATAATAATAATAATAATAATAATATATTAAATATGAAAACCACACATATAGAATTTAATTCACTATCACCAGATGTTAAAAAAATTAAAAACTGTTCATTTAAATTTTCCAGACCAAAGCAGAGTCTGCACATGTGTTCAGTTTGATTAAAAGCCCAAAACTAAAAAATGTTAAGTTTAAGATTACATAAAATGGAAAACACACTCAAGTTTGTATTTTTCTTTGATAAATTATTGCATTATTCTCATCTTGTTCCCACGAGACAATGCTGTGCTGATGGTTGATGTTATGTTGGAAGAAAACGAGGAAACTTTCTGTCTTCACATCAGACACAACAACAAGACAATATTTTCTTGCACATGTTCAGGATATTTGGTGTTTTTTTGTGTGACAGTATTGTTGGTGGTTTCTAAGGAGGCAAAGTCATCACCAAATGCAACCCCAACACAAGCTCTGTTATTACCTGCTGCCGCTGACACAAATCTCCATTTTTATTAAGTTTTGCACAATGTTTCAGTGTTTGGCAGTTCTAAACAAATATATATCATCGTGTCGAGCAGGTAGCTCGGTGGGAAAAGGAGTTGGACTCCCAATATGTCAACCAGGGTAATCCTAGCCAGGGTAATACCTGGTCACGCTACTTGTCTGTGTCCTTGGATAAGACACTTCATCTGCAGTGTCTCAGTCCACCCAGCTGTAAGTAACCTCTGATGGACCAGCATCCTGTCCAGGGGAAGTCGTAGACTCTCTTCCTCTTCACACTATGGAATCCCAGATAAACACCGGCACCAGTGGGCCTCAGGGCCGAGACAGGACTTACTTCTTACGTCTTATATCATCATGACAAATACAACTTAGCTTCTTTTTTCTTTTTTTTAGCTTTGTTAATGTCTGTTTTAGAACTAAAATAAGACAAAAAGTCTTTTTTTGCACTTTTTACTTCATTCTTCTTGCAGCGTGCATTGTATTTCTTGCATTTTTGCATAGAATTTGTATAAAATTATTATTTTATAACTATATTGTGTCTAACTATAATTAGGATGGGTTAAATGTAGAGGACAAATTTCGTTGTAGGCATGAATGTACAATGACAATAAAGACCCCTTCTTCCTTCTTCCTATATAACTGGGCAGCACGGTCGCTTAGTCGTTAGCACTGTTACCTCACAGCGAGAAGGTCCCAGGTTCGCTTCTGACCTGGTTGTTTCTGTGTGGAGTTTGCATGTTCTCCCTGTGTTTGCATGGGTTTCCTCCGGGTGCTCTGGCTTCCTCCCACTACCAAAGACATGCAGGTTAGGTGAATTGGTGACTCTAAATTGACCGTAGGTGTGAGTGCCAGTCTGAATGTATTTTTCTGTCTATATGTGTCGGCCCTGCGATGGACTGGCGGCCTGTCCAGGGTGTACCCCGCCTCTCGCCCAATGACCGCTGGGGTAGGCTCCAGAGTACCCCCCCCCCC
>OMMV01042630.1:0-12629 GCA_900302635.1 Chatrabus melanurus | reverse complement strand
CCATCACAGTTTTTTTTTTTTTTGTTTTTTTGAAATTACCACAGATTTTTCACAGTTTAATCATTATTCTCAGTTAAACAGGATTAACTTAATTTTAGATTGTAAATATTCAGCTGCTGTATTCGTCGGCCGTGGCTCCTGAATGTTTCTGATACGTCGGCTCCCCGAGTTCCCGCCACTAATCCCTCTCTCAGTGAAACGCTTCACGCCCTGCCGTATGTAAACTTTCATTTCTTATCACATCCACTTCCCACTCGGACTCTTTCTTAATACTTTTTAATACCCTGCTGTTTCCGTGTGGAGGGCGACATGCTGTCTCAGCACCACGCAGACAAAAGCAGCGCCGGAGACTGATTCAGCGGCTTAGTGTCGACGGGAGGGTCGGCTGACATTGTTGCGAAAAGGACCAAAGCGACAACCTGCGGAAGAGGAGCGTCGGATTAGTGGCAAATGCATAAAAATGAATTTCTTGCCCCGGTCTTTTCCTCTCACCTGATCGTCGGTGATGAGCTCAGCCAGATGTTGTTCACAGGATTGCACCAAAGGTTTTCAGATGATCTCCATCACATCTGATGGAAAGATTCATTAATTACCATCTTGTCCAATCTTCTTTGCGATTGTCCATTATCGAGACAAAGCCATCAGAGCTGTATCTTTGTGTCAAATGAACTGTTAACGTATTTTCTGGAGTATAAGTTGCAGTTTTGGTTTTTTTACTAGTTTGGGAGGTCCTGCAATTTATACTGCGGAAAATACGATATTATCATCCAGGGTCCAAATCGGTTCTATAGTTTGGTGGATGCCGCGACCAGTGCATGCTCCCAGACCTGACCTGACCGGACTACCTTGGATCTAGCCAGAGGAGACTCTTCTTTTTTTTTTTTTGACATTTCGATGAATTTCTCAAATGGATTTCGGACAATCTTTGCAGAAGTTGTGGAATGATCAATTTTATCAAGTGGATGAAATAAATTTTCATTTACGTAGATCTTGATCCAGATATGGATTCAGTCTTTCTTTCTTTCTTTCTCTTCTTTCTTTCTTTCTTTTTATTCTTTCTTTCTTTTTTCTTTTTTCAATTCAATTCAATTTATTTATATATTGCCAAATCACAACATAGTCGCCCCAAAGCGCTTTCTTTTTTCTTTCACCTTTCTTTCAGGTGAAACACATGGACCCTAATTTGCTCCTTAATTGGAGAATCACCCCTGTATAGTTTTCTGCATAGATGTGGTAAGTTCCAGCTGTTCCATTTTTTTGTTGGTCAGTTACGTTGCATTTGTGATGAAAAGACAGTGAAGTTTTTTGGGGGTTTTTTGCGGGTCTTTCTGTTGCATTAGCCAGCATTAGCATTAGCAGCTTTGTCTTTGCGCCTCCTAAATCACTTTCTGGACGGACATCAATCCCTGAGAACCCGGTGGTCCGACCGGTTCTGACAAAATATTGTCGCAAAATTTACTAAACACAAACTATAAACTGAATGCCAAGTGTACTATACGCTAACGGTCTATATAGGCGCCTACTTGCTCACATCATCCTCATGTCCGACTGTTGGATTACGTATCGACTCCTCCACATAAAAGTAAATTCATGTAATAAAAGTTAGCGGTTGGCGGTAGCTTCAGCTAAATCTTTTTAGCGGTTTATCGTTTAGCGCTATCACAGTTAACTTATCCAGTTGGCGGATTAGTGGGTTATCGAAACTGCGTTTTCGGGTTTGCTGTGCCCGCCAAGGGTGTTAACAACTGAAGCACTTTATTAGTTTGGTCCAACAGTTCTCTCTTCTTTTTTTTTTCAGTCTAGCTCACCACCTTTCCGTACTTTGCTCCTTCACTTTTAGCCGCTCGTCTCGAAAAAGGAAGTCGTGTATGCATGTGCAAGTAAAAGAGAGGAAAAACGCGCAAATGTGTGAGGTTTTTGTGTTGAGGAGGGGAAAAAGAAAGTGCAGCAGCTTTTTAAAGGCAGGTACAGTCACGCCGAGCTTTTTCTCTCCGTGATCGCGCTCTCGCTGGTAAATGCTAATTTGGTGTCACGACTGCTTGACTGAGCTCCAGATGGGATTTTAAAAGTACCCAGCCTCTTGTCTAATTTCATTCCGTTTAGCCCGCCCCCACCGGCTCTTTGTTGCATCTGTTTGTTGCCCGTTCGGTTTGTGATTTAACGCTTTGCGAGGTGCCTGCGGAGCCTCGCGCTTTTCTTTGTGTTTAAATAAATCCACTGATGTGCTTTGAAGGTGGATTTCTCAGGAGATTGTAATCTGTAAACCACAGCGGGAAAATCAATACATGTGAATCATGAACCGCGTCGGACATGTTCGTAAAAAAAAAACAAAAAAATGCACAGTGCACGAAGCACCGCTGCAAGTGTCAGCAAATTATTAAACGTCCATTTGCTTTGGTTTTCTATTTTAAAAAAAACACACACACACACAATAAAACGGCGTGATTGATGCCGCGTTCCAGTAAATGCCACCATATTGCTGTACTGTCATTGAACGCCCCCTAGCAAAGTAATTTAAATGATTTATCAAGTCGAATGGAGAAGTGAAATTGTTTTGCGCTATTAGAGGGGATTTTTAACGGGTCAGGTTTATCCTGCAGATGATGGGCGATAATGTTTTTAAGGGGATTATGGGTGTGAATTTATGCACGTTTGTGTGGAGGCGAAGTTATTTTAACAAAAGCGTTTTCACCGAATGTCCTCATCTTTTTTTCTTTCTTTTTTTTTTGCTGTCAGCTTGATGATTGTTGCATCACTCTGCTGCCTTTGTAAGTGTCCCTGCTGTGTGTTTGAGAACATCAGAGGGATTTTATTTTTATTTTTTTTAGTTATTACTGGTTAATAAATGCTGTATAACCCTCCATCCTGCTCCACGCCAGCAACCCCAACCAAAGGGAAACCGGTTATTTCATCTAGATTTATGAAATTTGATACACATGTGTATCATATCAAGATCTACAAAAAAAAAAGCCTCCTGGTGCCATACCCTAAACCCAACAGGAAGTCAGCCATTTTGAATTTAGCGGTCATTTCGTGGCCATTTTTCTAGGTGTTGCACTTGAACGAACGCGTCATCGGGATTTTATGTGATCCACTTTATATTTGGTTGGTAACATCTAAACGCCTTTGTGAAGAAAAAGTTGCTCAAAGTTTTAGCTTCTGTCAAACATTGTGCGCCATGGCGGCGTGGTGAGTTTTTGATGTTTCGCCATGACACATCAAGTTGCTATAACTCAAGTGTACATGGTCGAATCTGAACCCAAACTTCACATGTTTGATAAAATTCCACACCTGAACATATCTATATGACAATAAGCACATGCATGTGGCAAAACAGCTCAATAGCGCCCCCTATAAATATTCAAGGAAGCAGCCCTCGCAGTATGTTCCACCTAGATTTACAGAACTTGGTGCACATCTGTATCATATTAAGATCTACAAAAAAGCCTCCTGATGACAGGCTGGTCACCACAGGCCCAGACTGGCATTGGGTTCAAGGGCCCAATCATCGCTGCTTGCAGCTTTAATTATTCTTTTGGTTTGATTAGTGATTATTTCCCAGTGTCCCGAGTTTATTTCTTAAGTGCTCCAAGTTTATTTCTAGTGTTCCCTGTTTTCTGTTCGAGTTATTTCTAAGCGTTTTCCAAGGATAATCTGTTTTTTTGTCATTTTAGGTCCACTTCCTGTCTTATTTTGACGCCCCTGTTCCTAGTGTGTTTCTGTAGCTTTGTTCCTGTGTCCCTCCTCAGCTGTTTCTTATTGTCTTGATTGCTCCTTGTCTATTTAAACCCCTGTGTTTTTCTCACTCCCTGCCAGAATGTTGTGCTTTCAGCCCTCTTCTAGCTATGATTTTCTTGTGAGTGATTTTTCCTGTTGCTGACTTATGCTGCCCTTTGAGTTTCCCAGAGTTTGCCTGATGTTTTTGGACACTGTTACTTGGTACAATTGATTGCTCTCTGTGTTTTGGACCTTGAGCTCTGTTCCCTGGTTAATCCACCTGTCTGTCCCCTCACAGACATTGTTGCCTGTTTTTAGACTGAATTCTTGTGTACCGACCTTTGCACCATTACTGGTTTTGAATAATGTGTTTTTTTACATTAACCGGTCTGCATCTCTGCGTTGGGGTGTCCAGTCTTCCCCAGCCAAGGACGGTACCCATTTCCAGTTGAGTGGACTGGGACAACACAGATAAAGTGTCTTAACCAAGAACGCCAGCAAGAAGCCTGAAGCACACACCCAGAATCAAACCCCGGTCTATATATTTGTAGTCCAACTCATATACTATATACTACCTGTGGCGATTTGGCATGGCTGTCAGAGTTGGAAAGTTTTGTCGGGTGCACCCCACCCGTTCTTGATTTTAGAGATAATAGTAGAAGAAAAATCTTAATGTCCCATGACACTTTCACGGGAACCAAGGTTTGAAAGTGGTTTTGGGTTGCCTGAAGGATACTAAACAAATTTGACTTGGGTATCCCTCTCAAAAAGGTCAGCAATTTGTGCTTGGGGTCAAAATTCCAATCCCTTCAAAAAGTACATCACATTAATCGTCTTGTCACACAGAACCCAAAAAATATATAGTTTGACCTATCTCCGACCTTCTGTTACGTCACTATGACCACTTTTTGTTGGGGGTCAAATTTACCAATACTTTAAAATTTGTCCGATTTGAAAAATTTTGGTGTCTAACTATATGTTTTTTGAGATGAGAAATCCAATTAAACAACTTTTAGAATGTAAACTGTCAGTCTTAACCTTGAATTTTCAAAATTAAGGGTAAGTATTACTAACTTGATCTTGGGTACCAAAATGGTTTCTAATGTTTCAATTTTTTTACAAGTTGTTCCTGTTTATTCTAAATTCAAACATTGTAATTTGTAGGTTCAACTAGTTTCAAATATTTTGTTAAAAGTATTAGTGACTGATAGTAATGATTATAGGCTGTTATTCCATTACAATATGTTCACCAGGCCAGTTTTAAAGACAGGATACATTGGAGGCTTGTGCTACATTGAATCATTACAAGCCGTGTTGGCGCACAACATATAGTATAGAATACCTGCACATAATTAGAAATATTCATTACTTTTGATAGCCATTTTGAAATTTCAAGGCTAACACTCCCATTTTGGATTTAAAAAATTGTTTAGTTGGATTTCTCATCCCAGAAACATATAGTTATATTGTTCAAATCTGACTATTTTTAGGGTATTGGTAAATTTGACCCACAATATAAAGTGCATTGACCTTTTCCACATTTCCGGTCATAGTGACGTAACGGAAGGTTGGCGATAGGTAAAACTATATATTTTTGGATTCATTTGATATACATTTTGAAGGGATTGGAATTTTGACCCCATTTTGACCCCTTGCAAAAATTGCTGACCTTTTTGAGAGGGATAGCCAAGTCAAATTTGTTTAGTATCCTTCAGGCAAACCCAAAACCACTTTCAAACCTTGGTCCCCGTGAAAGTGTCACAGGATCATGAAGATTGTTTTTCTACTATAAGGACACCATTTTTTCCAGAACTGGCTTCTGGTAGCAGAAATGAAGTAATGAGGCCAAGAAGTCCCACTCAGTACTGTAACATATTCTTCATTTCCTTCTGGGGGATCCCTAGATGCCAGATATGATGTATAACTTCTCCAGCCTGTTCTGGCTCTATCTTGATTTTTATTTTATTTATTTTTTTAAACCAGTTGGACTTCTCCAGAAAACCACTAAAGAGAGATATTCAGGAAGCACCTTCACGACTTACCCCAACCCACCTCAGCTGGCTCCTTTTAGAACGAGCTCCTTCTGCATGTCAGAGCTCCTCAGCCTGCCTGTACGGGCAAATCCTGCCATCCTGCAAAGGAAACTTATTTTAGCATCTGTTGATCCCATTCTTTCAGTCACTACCCAAAGTTCACGGCCATTGGTGAGGGTTGGAGAGTAAATGGTAAATTGAGAGTTTTGTCTTAGAGGTCAGCTCTCTCTTCTCAGTGACGGCACCGGTTCAATCAGATGTGGCTTTTTTCCCTTCACTCATGATAAAGACCAAAGAGAACTGAACACCCGGGGCAGCATGTCACTCTCAACCTACCGTTTTCTGGCAGCGTTCCGCGATCTCAGGTTTGGAGACGCGGGAGCCAGGTGCTATGTGCTTTGGTTGGCAGGAATAGTATCAGAATGGAATACAAACAGACCGGTGAATGATTTATGTAGCCATCTTGAAGCTGCATTTGTTTTGCCTTGGAATTGGAAAATTTGAACTTGGAATTGCATTATTTATTACATTTAGAAAGAAGGAAGAGCAAACAACTGCAGCTATTGCTGTTGTAGCTCTTTCGGTGAAAACCTTGGCTGCCTGTTATGATGAAATTCTTGACTTTTTCACATTCTGAAAATGTATGAATTGGTTTTTTTTGTCAGTAATTTTAGCCAATTACTGTGCCTGGGTAGTAACTGCTCTTGAGTAAACACCAAGCCCCAACCTCCGGTCCTGATAAATGAAGCCAACGCAGAGCTGAAAATAACCTGCAGTTCCTTGAATGGCCACTTGAGGCTGGCTCCAAAAGTGAGTCACTCCCTGTAGAAAACCAGAAAAACCACCTCATGCGAGCACAAAGTTTTTTCGTTGCGATATTGAGTTTTTTTTTTTTAAATACACGTGTTTCCATTAAGTGTATTTTCAAATCGCTACTTTAATTTGCGCAGTTCGAGGGAAATGGTAGCGTGTGCTGGCGAGTCTACTCCAGATTCCAGGGCCCCGCTATCAGTGGCCGCTAGCTGCTGTGGACTCGACCGCGTTTGTCCTTTCTGAGCATTTTATTACAAATGTCTGCAATAATATGGTTTGCTGTGTGGTTAATTGTACTAACCGACCATCTAAGGAGTCTGTGCTACAGTATTTCCATTGAGTGAAATTTTCACATTTAATTGGTATCTTAGCACCATTAGCACTGTTAGCAGGTATCGGTAGCTTGGTGATATCAGGTATTAGGTCCACTGATGGTGCAGCGGTTACTGAGGCAATATGCCGGTCATGTTTTGTTATACGGTCCAAGCCACCCGTTATGAAAACCACCGCCCAGTCTTAAAAATACAGTATGTGTTAGTCAAACCCCCAAACCTGTTAGCCTGTTAGCCTTAGCTTGTTTGGGAACTAAGATGGGGAGTGTGTTCAAAAAACCTGTGGGTGATGTCACAGAGGATTAGTCCAGTGTATGTATATATATATATATATATATATGTGTGTAACCGAGCGACATCTTTGTGGCTTTGTGACACCAGACTCCTCGACAGAGAGAGAGAGACTGAACAGTTTTTAACTTACCTTAACTAGTGATGCACGCATTGTGCGCAGGGATCCTATTTCCACAACACAAAACCTCACTTCTCACTGTGCCACATCCAGACCAATGCGCAAGCACCTGGTGCCTATGTGTGTTAAACGCAGTGGCAGGTGCCACTCTGATTGGTTGATGGGGTTTTTTTTTAAAATATATGGCATGCCCACAAAACGCCCATGAGTAATGTGGAGACTTAAACCCTCTGGTTTAAGGGCACTGTGCACAAAACAGATGGATTTTCTTTAGAACTTTAGAGCTTTGTAAATAGGAATGTGACGGTGTACTCGGCCCAAAAGCATTTGCGCCACGCGTTACACGGCCGCCATCACGATCAAGCCCAGAGTTACTGATTACCTTAAAGCTGCAGGTTTGTGGTGGAAAGTACAAACCTCACACAAGAAAGCTCGGGTTCAAACCCACAAGTCTTCTGGCTGTGAGCTAAGTTAGTATTTTACAGTTTGAAGTCTCGTGTGTTTGATAACTTTACAAACTCAGACTAACATGCCTCTGGGCCATGAACACAAACGGGAGTATTAAATGCTGTGTAGCAGTTTGTCCGCACGCCATCATTCTCTGCAGAATTTGCCAAACAGTCTTGACAGATGGTGAAGTTGCAAAACGTGTCTAAGAGCAAAACGATGTAAAACAGCCTCTCTGGTGAGACGTTGTTGAAAACGTCACAAGTGGCGATGCAGCGAGAACGATTATTGTCAGAAGGTTGATTGTTATTATTGCATTTTCATCTTTTAATTCTGACACCGTGCAAAATAATAATAATAAAAAAACATGAACACCCGTTCTGGCCCTGAAACTGATCCAATAAATTCAGGTGGACGCCTCTTTGAATTTTCCTTATTAAAATCCTCTTCAGTGAGTGTAGACGGAGGAAATGACACAACTTAAAGGATTTTAAACGCTTCTGCCACCCGAGAGTTGCGTAAGTGAAAGAAAAGGAGCAAAATCAGATTTGTTCTTTTAAAAGGGATGTAAGTAGGCGCCAGCCGGGTTTGAGTGTGTTGACAAATGCATGACTGCTGTTTTATTCATGCTGTATCTGGAATAATCCAACACCCAACGGACGTCAGCAAACAGAAGGACACTCAAAAATGGATCATTAATGAAAGAGGTCAAACAAACGCCAGACAACTGGCAGAATTAGGAAAGGCCTGAAAAAGATGGACAACTTGACCCACCAAGTACATTTAAAAAATTACATTTTACAACAAATTTAACGACAATTATAAACAAACAAATTAAAATTTTATATCTTCTATTAATATGCTGAGATTTTTTTGTAAAGTCAGGCTCCACCCAATTTATACAGACCCACCCCAACATGTTTCTAATCGAGGTCTTCATGGTTCTAACCAGTTTCTCCTAATGGTCAGGCACAAATTCAGTTTGGGTTGATCAGGTCCTGGTCTAGTCTGGTTGTCAGTGTGGTGCAAATCGTTATAAACTGTTGTGAACCAAGGATAGTCTTTTTAAGTCACTTTACATACATTTTAAACATATTAAGGTGTAGCTTTTTATTAACGGACTTCAGGCAAACTTGTTTCAAACACCCGTTCGAGTGAATATTTGAGAAAAACTGCTTTTGTCTTGACTGTCAAAAAACAAACTTTGTCAAAACTAGTATTTGAGGACGTCTCCTTGGAATTCTGAGGAATTGCGATGAGTATTTTACCTCCACCAACCAACAGAGGAGGATTTCTCGGGCAATACTGGGCAGTTTTTGTTTACAGGTCAGGTCTGGGAACATCCGCTGTTCATGATGGAACCACCTTGGGTCTTGGATGGCAACCACCCAGGCAGACTAGTCCATCCCCACCTCTCAAAAGTAGCCATCTAGCTACTGCAGCCAGGTGAAACGTGGGCGTCCCATTGGCCTTCTCCAGTCACTGGAGTCCTCAATACGGATGCACCTGCATCCAGGATCATATCCAGATAAACATGCCACATGGTCAAAATTTCATGGCTGATGTTCCCTCACGATGCAAATGATAACTGTTCATTTGACACAGTCATTCCAGTGGTACCCAGGGATCCTCCAAAGAGATTTAGTACCAAAGACATCCAGTAGTTGCCTTAGGTCACCATTTAGTGTCCTAGTCTCATAACCATACAGGAAGCACCAGGACCCGAAAGACTTGGACCTTTCTTCTCTTGCAACAGTTTGGCTTAAAGATTTTCCTTTGAGCCCATTGCTTAACTTTCTCCCTTATGACATCATAAAGATCTAATGGGGGGGAAAAGTTGGAAATCCCTGCTTTCTTTATTTTGCTATTTTCTGGTATTTTATATGCTAAATGATTAGTCATAATAATAGTCAACAGATTTATTACCTCCGAAAAGGAGGTTATGTTGGTGTTTTCTCTCGGCAGCATTACACAACAACTACCAATCTGATTTCCTGTGGATGGGGTGGATCATAAACCAAGGAACAACCCATTGATTTTTGGAGTGGATCTGGATCAAGGGATGGCTCCAAGAATTTTTTTTACTTTCTTTAATATTGGAAGATTTTTTTTTCTTTTAGTTTTCATTGATTTCTCAGGAAAAATGATATTTATAAAACAATTCAGGCATATTTACAGTGAAAATATCTGTGAATGGGTAGGATTTAGTGCAGATCTGGATTAAAGTTCTCATCCTGTGGAATAAAAAGTTTTTGCAGTGATCTAACATCAGTCTCTGTACAGAAACAAAGGGGACAACAGAGGACTATTGGCCTGGGCAGATGTCCCTTCTAGTTGATGTTTTTCCATTAGTAAAGTTATAACTTTATTTTCCATCTATCAAAGAAGGTTTCCTTCTCTGTGACAGAAACTTCATCTTACTATAACCTTTTTGGGATATATTTTTTTTCCTGAACACAGTAATAATATCATTTCTACTGAGACCCAAATCCTTCTGAGTCATCCTTTGGCACTGTCTATGTTGGTTCATAGACACGGGATTAGGCACTATGGGATGTCTCATTAAGTTTGGCATTAGAGCTTTCCTGTGACCTGATTTGTTTCCCAGCTGAAGGAACTGTGCGCTGCGAGGGAGCCGGCCCGTTTCCGCCGACACCATCATCCCCAGGATCACACGAGGAAGGTCGACTGAATATCACTCACTCGCCATCTGTACTCTCTCACTCTCCGACTTTACTTTGTTTCACTTCTGAAATCTGTTATCTCCTGAGTGCTCTGAATGTGACACATGTGTCATGGGCCCAATTTTCAGATATGTGAGTGAAATATTTCACTGAGGGGTGTAAAAAAAACAAACAAATGGTGAATCTGTGTTCCCGGTGTGTGTTGGACGCCACCAGGGCTGCCCCTTGTCACTAATCCTGTTTGTGATTTTCATGGACAGGATTTGAAGGTGCAGTCAGGGATTGGAGGGTGTCCAGTTTGGTGACTTCAGAATTGCATCTCTTCTTTTTGCGTATGATGTGGTTCTGTTGGCTTCATCGGACCGCCGATGTGCACTGGACAGGTTTGAGTCCGAGTGTGAAACGACCGGGATGAGGATCAGCACCTCCAAATCCGAGATCATGGTCCTCTGTCAGGAAAAGGGTGAATTGTCCCCAAGTGGAGGAATTTGAGTATCTCGGGGGGTCTTGTTCACGAGTGGGGGTAAGATGGAGCGTGAGATCATCAGATGGATTGGGGCTGTGTCTGAGGTCCTGCGGACGCCATACTGGACCGTTGTGGTGAAGAAAGAGCTGAGCCAGAAGGCGAGGCTCTCGACTTACCAGTTGATTTACGCTTCTATCCTCAGCTGTGGTCATGAGCTTCCCCCAGGAAGAGTTGGAGGACTTGGCCAAGGATAGGGAAGTATGGGCTGAGCTGCTTGGTCTGCTGCCGCTGCAACCAGGATAAGCGACAGAAAATGAATGACTGAATGAATGCAGTGCATATTGTCAGTGTTTTCTTTTTCTGTGCACACACTCAATTGTAGAGTTTCTTGTTTTGAATTATGCAAAGAACACTTTTACGTTGAGTCAGGAGAGAGCAGTCTTTCTTTGCCGTATTCTAATGATCTTCCCTCCTGAGCAATAGTGATGATGCATATCATGTTTAGAGCCTTGCAGAGAAGCAAAAATCCCAAGTAAATTAAAAAATGATCATTTTTGCACGCGAGTCTGTGGGGAGTCAATATCTCAGCAGTAGGCAATGAGCACACTGTACGACTGCAGAGAGACTAAATTGATGTAGCTTCGCGGGCGGAGATATTGAATCGAGTCCATGGAAATGTGCACTTACGAACTGACTGTCTCGGTGTAATTACCCCCCTCGTAACCCGCGCTGGTTTGTGTGCACATTCAAACAAATATCTCTTCAGTGTGGCTTGCTTACACTCCGATTAGCCCCGTTCTTAAGCCGTAAAGAATGAGAAGCGGCGGAAGCTGGCAGGCATTGCAGACAGATTAGCCGAGGAACTCTGGATCGTAAGACCAAAATGTTGTGAGTCATATTTATTGATCAGCTGAGAGCGGCGCGGCAAATGACTTCACCTGGGCGCCGTGCCAAACCTCCCAGATCTGCAGTGTGAGGATTTGCTCCTTGTTTATTTTGGATAGCATGCGTTTGAAGTGGACAACCAGGCACAGAATGGTTTAAACTGCTTAGAAACCCAGTTTATATTTTGTGACTTGAGGTTGTTTTGTTCTACCCAAAGGAAAGTCTGGTTTAAAGTGCGGCCTCTGTGACTTTCTGTGAAATTTATAAAGCAAACACGTGATTGTATAACTCAGATGCATTGCATGCATGAATGAAAAAAACAAGTTTCAGCCCTAAACTCTTAGAACTTCTCCATCACACATTTGACCTGCATCAGAAGCAGGTCAGCCGTCTTCAGTGTTGGGAAAGTTCATTTTCTACATGAACTCGTTCAAAGTTCAGTTCACAAATTTTAAAATGAACTAGTTCAGTTCATAGTTCATAATTCAAAATTTTGAACTAAGTTCACAGTTCCAAAAATGAACTAGTTCAGTTCTTTTTTTCCATATGTTGCTGCGAGCTATTATTTTTCAAAATTATTGCCACAGCCCATATAGAACCACAGACAGCAATTATTTTATCAGTTTTAACACTGAAACTATGCGTCATTTGGGTCGAGGATGTCTTCTCTCTGTCTTGACTGTCTTTTGATTTTTTTATTATTTGCTTGCACATACCTTGAAAGGCTAGCCGGGTGCTTCAGTTCAATGTGCCGTTTCAGGTTTGCTGTGGATGTGACTGAAGTGCGGATTTGCTTTTTGAAAGCCGGCGGGCAAAGTTTGCACAGAAATGTAAGATTCT
>OMMV01042583.1:6820-23446 GCA_900302635.1 Chatrabus melanurus | reverse complement strand
GGAAAAAGTAACAGAGAAAAAGTAACAAGAAAAAGGTGACAAAAAGTAATGAGAAATAAAAGCAAAAGGAAAAAGCAACAGGCAAGAAGTGTCAAGAAAAAAGTAACAGGGAAAGGGTAACAAAAACTAACAGGAAAAAGTAATAAAAAGTAACAGACAAAGTAACAAGAAAAAAGTAGGTGACAAAAAGCAACATATAAAAATCAACAGGGAAAAAAGTAACAGGAAAAAGGAAAAAGTAACAGAGAAATAGTAACAGGAAAAAAGTAACTGACAAATAGTAACAGAGGAAAAAATAATGGGGAAAAGGCAACAAAAAAGTAAGATAAAACTAACTGTAACCTGAACCCCTATTTGGAACCCGAACCCCAAAACAAAAACTCTAAATCCTAACCTCTAACCCCTAATCCTAATTGATTGGACCTTAAAACCTTACACATTTATTCATCCAATCCTTTAGTATTTGACAATATTTGCTTTTTTTCTGAGCAAAACTTGTTACTTTTTGTCTGTTACTTATTTTCCATATTTCCCTCACACAGGCCTGCTGTGTAGGGTGTCAATACTAACGTAACAGTTACAACATTTTTACTTAGTTTACCAAAATAAGTCACTGGGGATATCAGCGCTTTATTATAGCTTCATTCGATGTATTTTTCCTAGGTGGAAGTCGGAGTTTCCGAGTTCTCAGTTTCCATCACATGCAGCATGAAATTTGGACCTCGCCCATGTGCTTCCTCCTTTGTGTCGCCTGCAAGATCTCGCAGAGCGAGCTCACCGTGTTTGCTGCGGAATTGCCTCAAAATAAATACTTCACCAGCAATAAAATTAGCTGTAATATTACAATATAGCATAGAAATAAAGGTACTTTATAATAACTAGATTTCAACACGAAGTAAATTTTGTCAATTTTCTGAAAAACAGGGACTACTCTTTAAAAAAATGCCACTACAAGCTATAAATATTCCCCTTATAGGTTTAAAACATTACCAACAAAACAACACCTGGGAATTAGTTTAATAACTGGAAGAAAAATGGTTCAACCTAAAAGATGTTGAATTAAATGTAACACAGGACTACAATATGTCTGTTACTATCTGCTGTAGTGCGGCGTAACATTGGTGCCTTTTGTTATTTCATTTCCATATTTCTCTCTTTCTTTTCATTTATCCCATCCTACGAATCAATGTCTTGATGGATAACAAGCGTGGCACATCTCACCTTCCTCTTTAGCGCAGGGTGACACAATGACTCCCAGCGCTGCCATTTCCGTGCAACACACACACACACATACGGACAGGTGTGGTCAGCGCACGTACACGGCGTAGCTCCAATCCATAAGTGCCCTGAGCCTTAGGCGACCTTGAGACACTCCACCCACTCCGGCCTTGACAGTAGTGTGCGTGCAACGAATTTCTTTGTTGGCAAATGTGAATTGAAACAAAATTTGACCTAAATATCTTGACATTAAACTGTTTTATCCGATTTAAAAAAATTCCATTTGTATGATATTAAAGCAAGACTAACACTTAAACCGTGTCTCCCCCATCTCTCCCGCTTTCCCCTTCCTCTCCCAGGCCCACAGGGACATTAGCATTATCGATGAGCTCACCCCGTCACCTCAGACACAGGCTCTTAAAAGAGAATAATTTCATGCAAATGAGATATTGATGAGCTAATGATTAATTGGCTGCCTGACTGTGTTAATATGCAATAGCTGTCGTGTAATATGCATTTCTAATGACTCTGTCTCAGTGTGTTCAAACAAATGGGCGACTTTGATCATTGGGGTACTCAGAGGATTTCCAGCGTGTTAGCTCGGGGATGAGCTTTGCCTCAGGGGTTTGTGCAAAGTACCATGGGAATGCAACCAAAGAGAAAGGGCAGCTTTTCCGACGAATGTTTTCTTTTTCTCAAGAAAAAAAAAAGTGTTTCAGAGCAGAACGATATTTTATGCATAGCTGTGGCACACATACAATTGCAAAGATTTATCAGGAACCAGACATGCATTGGAATAATAAAAAAAATAATTGAACTTTAACCCAGATAGACTGAATCCAGTCATAAATTCCGCTCCTTGTGATACATAAATGAATTAGTCCAGTGAACAAGCTGAAAAATCATTTACTTTGTGATAAAAGCACCAAATTTGGCACAGATGATCTTTGACACATACTAAGCCAAATAAGGATGGGTGCCACGAAAAATATTCACAGTAAGAGGGTGGAAGCTGCAAAAATATTTTAAAAAGTCAATTTTTCAATGAATTCTCACAGAAGTGCCTTACTATAAAATACAAATCGTGCTCCAAATCCCAGACATGAATGCAAATGACTCTAAACTGAATTATTTTCACGTTAACAATCATGTCTGTAAATTTTTGCAAGTGCAGGATTTCCGCGAAAATTTTCATATGCACAAAAATTGTTTGTGCCTGTGCCGAGTCAGACTAGTTGTTCATGGAGCATTTTTTTCTAAATTTAGTTATTTTGTTTTGGCTGTGATAAAACTGATGTACTTTTCGGGTTAGGAGTTTCACTTCTAAATATGGAGCTATTTCTTACCCATCCCAGCCAGCTTGTCCAGACAGTAACTGAAAAACAGTAAATGCTTTCATCTTGAAACCCACCAAATTAAAAATAGCACACAATGAGGATGAACTGATTAGTTTGGGGTGAACTTTGATGTCCCAGATCAATCCAAAAACTGTTTTGTTTTGCAAATGTAATATCCTATTGACATATCTGCCACCTGCTGGATGGTTAGTGGATGTTGGATGTATTATGGAAAATTATGAAGAGCTGTAGTTCAGCTTACAAGTAGTTTGGCTGCCCTTTGCTAAATAAACACTGTGCACGTTGTGTGCGTGTCAGTGCACAACAGCCACTGGAGTCCACCTTCACGTCAGCTAACATCTTAAGCAAGCAACAGTGGGAAGAACATAATTCCCACTATGTGGGCAAATATGGGATGGGAAAGTAAAACTGCAGTTAAGGAATGGGGAGTCTGTCTGTACCTTATGTAGGACATCAGGTGGTCGGAGGAGGATGAGGAGGAGGTGTTGCAGAAAGCGCTCTTATACTTCATCTCAGGGAGCTGTGATTGATGATTGCTGCTCCCGCTCATGTGCTGTGACACTTTGTGCACAGAAAGCTTTTTTTTTTTGCTCAAAATGCTCAGATTGGTTTATTTGATGTTCTGCATAAAACAAACCCATGACTACATAAGTGACTAAATACTAAATTTATAAAACAACACTTCTATACCCTACTTTACGCTCAGATTACGTGGTGTGTAAATAGCAAAGTGGAGCTGGACACGTTCCAAATGCACGTGCTCTATGCACTTTAGACCGTGCACGATACATTGTCAAGATAGGGCCCTTAGGCTTGAAACACCTCATTTTAGGCTTCTGTGACATATGTAACTAAAGTCCATATATGGGCTCCTGCTTAATGTGTGAGACACACCCAGTAAGGTGGACTGCAATCTGTGTGACACACCCACATGGTCTGTGGAACAGAGAAAGAGAGATGCCCCCAAGAGGACACATGGTGAATAGCAGTTTCTTTGCATTTAAAGCCACAGGTATAGAAACAGGTTGTTTCTGAGAGACCTGACCGTGCAGTGTTTTGGAGGACGCATCACCTTTTGCTACAAAGCTTAATATTTATTTTTAATACTCTGGACTTATATGTGATTTATACAGATCAGTTTTTCAATAATAGCTCAATACCAAGTCTCAAAAGAAGAATCCTCAAAATCATCAAGAAGTCCTATATAGGCCCTGAGGCCCATTGGTGCTTATCTCTGGATTCCGTAGCATGAAGCGGATGAGAGTCTTTATGACTCCCCCTGGATGGGACGCCAGTCTGACACAGGTTACTTCCCCAGCCAAGGCTGGTACCCATTTACAGCTGGGTGGACTGGGACAATGCAGATTTAGTGACTTGTCCAAGGACACAGACAGGTAGCATGAGTGGGATTCAAACCCAGGTCTACATATTGGCAGGCCAGCTCTTTCTCCAGCTGTGTGAATATCCAAGTCATCAGCTATTTTCTAAATCAAATAAGATCTCCAAAAAAAAAAAAGAAGAAGTAATGAAGCATTTGTCTTACAATCTGCTGGACAACTGAGACTGTGTTATATCTCCAGTCATCCAATCAGCTTTTCTCACCGACTGAGATCTTCGTAACACCTTTGAACTCACCGACACATTCTGCAGTCTCCTCTCGAAGCCAATCAGATGAAATATTTGCACAGGAAGTAACCTTAACCTGAGTTAAATTGTCAATCAATAAACATTCACCGGACTCATCTGCAGACATAAAGACTGCTCCATTCCACTACCTCATATAGCTCCATATCATTCACCATAGATCAGCAGCACACTGGAACATTTAAGCGCAGTTTGA
Organism: Chatrabus melanurus; assembly: GCA_900302635.1. Classification (NCBI taxonomy): domain Eukaryota; kingdom Metazoa; phylum Chordata; class Actinopteri; order Batrachoidiformes; family Batrachoididae; genus Chatrabus; species Chatrabus melanurus. Next base: position 19,030 of record OMMV01042583.1, on the reverse strand, counting down.
TAGCTGTAACGGCTCCCATTGAGCTGATATCGGTGTGATTTGACACACATAACATGATGGGTGGCGCTCGGCTATTCCTGGCTCAGACCATTTCTGTCCTAATGGTCTTTTTTTCTGAAATGGTCTAATAATTATGAAGTCTAGCTGAACAACATGGACACTGTGTGTGAGGTCACTGCACATCTGAGGTTTTTCGCATTTTCGCTTTCTCATACTGAGTGACACGGTTGCTGGGGAAAATGATACCAGGTCAATTTAAGGTATAACCCTGTGTGTGTGTGTGCTTCACTGTGTTTGTGTGAGCGAATGGTTGCATGCCTAATCATACAGTCTGCAGCTGCCCTTGGGGACTTGTATGGGTCTGTCCAGGTGTCATTCAGTCTGTCCGTGTTTGGCTGTTTGTCTGCGGGACGTGGAGAGTAAGTCAGGCCACCGGCATTCTGAATTTGGTCTGTGACGTGGTTGATACAGGGCCCGGAGACAGACGGATGGAGCAACGGGGCCGGACAGGCGGACCTGTGGTCTAACCTGTCAACAGATATAGGCCTACTGACACCTGCGTGCGCGTACACTTGCAAGCAGAAGTGGCAGTTGATGGCTGCCACTCAGATGGCTAATGTGCCATCACTTGAGTGACAGGAGAATGTTGTCCTGAGCTGCTCATTTAATCACCAGGTGTCCAATGAGGCGTCCGACATTGTTAGCTGGACACATCTCAGCCTTTCCACTTACGGAAGGTCAAGTTTGTGCGTGTGCTCAAGAAAATGGTCAAGCCAAATCAGTGTTGCTTTTAGAGGCTAAATAAATGCCTCGGATGTGAGAATGTGAAATCCTGTGAAAACTAAAATAAATGACACGTTTAGTTGAAAGAAAATATTTTAAGGAGTCAACAGAATCACTCTCTTTTGTCAGCAGCCAGATGATTTCAAAGCCTCTGAATTCAACGGCACATATAAGGCAGTGATATTGCCGTGTTCCAGTTGCCCCGGAAGTCGAAGTCGCGACTGGGAATGACGTTACACACCGAGTTAAATGCGTACAACACTGCAAGTCAGAAAGCAAGATGGATGCCTCGAAAAAAAAGCCTTTGCTGTGACATACTTTCTGCACCATCTGTCCTCTTCCATGAGGACAGATGGTGCAGAAAGTATGTTAGTGTTTTAATTTACTGCTCGGTTTGCAGCGCGATGCAGCTAGCCAATGTTAGCAACATCTACCAGGTTAGCCAATATTAGCGGCACCAGTTGATAAACAACACATGATGCTGTATTCCACACATAAAAACACTGTAGCGTCATGTCAGACAGCAGTAGGACAGTACTGTGTATACGACTTATTACACTGGACACAAAACAGACAGAAGTGCTAAAAACCAGTAAAAACCACAACTTTCACTTCCTGTTCTTGGTCAGAGCAGCCATCTTGGATTGTGAACTCGGGATAAGTGATGTTCGAACGCCTCGACGAGTTGGAATCATGACTTAAGTGGGCATTCCAAATGAAACTTTCTATTCATAACTTGGGAATTACGACTTTCAAGTGCAACTGGAACACAACATAAAAAATAAGACATGGGATAGCCATTTGGTATTTTAGATAGGGACGGCCCAATACAACGTATTCCTACGGACAAATACCTACGAATGTGAGTACCTGAGTACTGGCCATCACAGAGTAGGAATACTTAGTAAATGAGGATCACTAGAAATGAGAATTACTATAACATGCAGTGACTTTGAACATAACTTATTTCATTCACATACTCCCTGAAGGACATGTAGTCTTCACCTTTATCTGTCACAAACACATACAAAAATCACAGGTTACATGTGACTGAATCAAGTTGCGATGCTCTTTTTTTCCCCATCAGAAAAGTGTATGAGATGGAGGGTCAGTGGTTAGCACTTTGGCTTCACAGCAAGAAGGTCTGGGGTTCGATTCCACCCATGCCCAGTTCCTTTCTGTGTGGAGTTTGCATGTTCTCCCCTTGTCTGCGTGGGTTTCCTCCCACCATCAAACCGTGCACATGGGGGTCAGGTCCTTTCTTTGCCTTTAACCAAGGCAGCGTGTCGAGGTCTAGAGTTGGTCCTCAGGCTCTGGACTGTGGTTGCCCACTGCTCCTGGTGGTTAGACTGTGTCTAGCTATAATTAATAATAAGTGCAGAGGACATATTTGGTTGTGTGTATTTACAATGACAATAAAGGCCCTTCTTCTTCTTCATGGTTGTAAGCCATTATTTTGGTCAGAAATCTCAGCAGGAATCACACTTTTTGGGTTGACTACTCAAACTAGCAACAACAACAAACATCATTTCATGAAGTGGCACACTCATTAAACCAGCTTGTGCTGTCAGCTACATTTCACGTTCCTTCTGGACAATCAAATCTTCTCCTTTTATGATTTGGAGGTTTTTAATATGCACAACAGTAAATAAAACATTCCAAAAATGTAGTCTGCATCAAAGAAAAGCCTTGGATAGACTATCAGCTGTGGACTATTTTTTTCCCCGGCTACCTCCAGTTGCTCTGGCTCACCCCAACGGATCTGGGTGAGATACGCACTGGAATTTGACAAGTTTTACGGCAGATGCTCTTCCTGCTGCAACTCCAGTTCTACATGGAGAAACATCAGGTGTGGACAAAGTGGCACAGCTGAGCTGTGGGGAAAACAGAAGTTGGATAATAAAGCGAGGTCAAGCATAAGTATTCCTAGCAGTGGCGCGTTGGGAAAGTATACTGCACTTACTTGGTTGTTTAGATGTCTTACGTCTCATAAGGCCAACATTATCTTTGTGTTTAGAAGAAGTTGTGTGTGTTTCTTATGGTTCTGCGCTGAGCTGGGTTCAGAGGTTGGGTGTTAAAAGCAGTTCTACACTGCTCATAATGATGCAGTTTGTGTGAGAGTTGTGTGCACATATTTACAGCTGCATAGCAGTGCATATGCTTCATTAAATGAAAGCCAAATCAGGGGTGTCACGCAGGCTGGTTGTTGAAGAAGAACATTCTCACTCTGCTGTGACACAAACACTTCCACTCAACATCATAAAAGCTAAGCATAGACCTATGGAGGGACCCCCCAAATAATTCTATTTGTAAGATAAAAATAAAATAAAAGATCTAGGAGTGGGATCCAAATGGATCTCATTCAAACCAGTGCAGCCTGTGCTCATTTGAAACATTACAAGTTATTAAACCAGTTGCAAGGCTTTTGGTTTGGTCTAAATGAATGTGTGAATGAATACGGTACCAAGACATATTCAGTGACTTGGAAATGTTCATGTATCCATCCTCTTGACTTTTCCGAAGAAAAGTACGGTAGCTGGAAAAGTAATGATTTTTATTAACAATAATTCTTATATTTAGATTGTTCAATAACTTTTGGGCTCTGAAAATAGAAGCTGTGTATAAAAATGTAATTTCCTAAATGGTTAATGTGATATTTTTGTTAAACCCCTTGAATTAAAATTGAAAATCTACACTTAAAGCACATCTTGATTATGTCATTTCCACTCCACTGTGGTGGTGTACACAGCCAAAATTACTAAAATTGCCTCACTGTCCAAATACTTATGGACTTGACTGTATGCACCAATTTTCATGAAACATGGTAGATGGTTGGGCAATGGCCACCAACTCATAAATTGGTGCAGTGCTGCATCTAAGGCAAATACACTCTTGACTATTCACAGTATTTTTCACTTATGTTAACATGACAAGATAAAGAGCATTTTTTTTCTCTTCTTTTCTTTTTTTGGGGGAGGGTTATGATAAAAATAATAAACCTTACTAGTATAGCACTTTCTGGTGCAGATTATACATTTCAAAGTGCTTTTACAATTAAACATAACATGCCCATAAATAACAGTACGCTAAAATCAAAACATGATAAAAACAAAAATAAAACTACAAACAATAATTAATTTAAGCTCAACCAATCTCAACAGTGAACCCCAAAAATTCAATTAGACACGATCAACCCCAGTTGATTACTGGACCAAACTGACTGACAGTGATATATTCATAAGTTTTAGGTTGTATGTTTGTGAGAAACGTCTCGACTAAATCAGCCTGTCTTATCTCAGCTGGCAGGCTGTTCCATAGAACAGGTGTACGGTAAGAGAAAGCCCTTCGCCCTGCTAACTTCTTTTTCACCTTTGGAAGATATAGTAACATATAGTACATATAGTAATCTGAGAACGCAGAGCACAGGCAGGTACATGAGGTCTGAGAAAATTTTCCTCAATCAATGAAGGTTCTTGGTCATTCAAGTAGAAGATTTATGAAAGTTTACTGCTGTAGAGCAGTCGGACCTTTTTCTGGTCTTAAAGACATTTTGCCACTCATTCTAGTAACTTCTTCTGAAGAAGTTGCACCTTCTGTAGACGTCACTTGGATACGTGGCAAAAAATATTGGAGACCAACAAGAAGTTCAGTTTCTGCAGAGTAAACTTCTTGATGACATTTTCCTCCATTTCCCATGAAATAATGTATGGATGACAATTTAAAAAAACAACAGCCATACATATAGTCCAAAGGTTGGATTATGGGTTTCAGTTAATATGTTTGAAGGGCCTGTTGTGCCTTGGTGATGGTATGCACTCTATTGTGTGTTCTTCTAGTATTAATGAACTTAGAGTGTAACATGGTAAACCTGTAAAATAATTCTTCTGACCGGGCAGAAAGTGTTAAGTCCAGTGTTTGCTTTGCATTTGTGGGTAAATAGGATATACAGTCAGCAATCTGTGCACTACCTTATTTTTGAACCTGCCACTGCATGTGGATGCTTGGAGAGATACTATACATGTCATCAGCAGTGAAAGAATGGAGCAGTGTTGGACAGATAACAGAAACAACGGGCTTCCCAGCTGTGATAAATCCTCCGGTCAGACAGCGCTCCTATTTCCCCTCTTTCATGTATGGGCTCCTTTATTGAATTTAGCCTCTGATAAATAAATGGACTGCCACAGAACCATTTAAGTCTGCTCCAACAAGGGTACTTGGCAGGATTTTACACAGTTGGCCTTCTTTTTCTCCCACATTTTTCTTGTTATCTGTGAGGCGGTTGTGATTTTATTCGAAATCAGGGAAAACGAGGCCAATTGTGAAATGCAGAGACAGACACAAGAAGTACAAATAATATTCTTGATATGTGAAACTTCTCAAAAAAAGCATTACTTGTTTGTGAATTACAGACATATGGATCAGAAGGTTCAATATATTTCCAGAAAGACATGGAAGGAAAATGGACTGATGGATGGAAATGTAAACAACAACAACAACATTCGTTGCTGCAATAATCGAGTTGCAGTGAGCTACAAATAATTTTGTGTCATCAAGGAGAAAAAGCTTACATCAGTGGTAGTGCTGTTAGTGCTGCTGCAGGAAGTAATTATTGGCCTCATCCAGTGCCAGTATTAACTTAATAAAACACAGTTTTGGGAACAGGCTCACAATATGCACACGTTTGGAAATATAGAGCCATATTTCAAATTAAAGTGATGGTTTTGTACTGCATATGGAGTGGTAGTTCCTATTTCAAAATCTAATAAAAAGAATTGCCCTTTAATCAGGTTTATGTGGTCTTGGCCTATAGATTCCAGTGTTTCCCCTAGGCTTGTTTTTCTGGCCCGGTGGTCAAGCAACCAATGCCCCCCACCCCACCACCTCTTTTTCCTGGTTAACTCCCTGAATAAAGTTTACAAGGAGAAGTGCTGAATGTTCTGTGAACAGAGGACAGTTACATAGAGCAAAAAGGCATTATTCAGCTTCATCATTTACTGAAAGTTTGTCCAAAGTGTAGAAAACATCTGTATGTTCATTTAAGGAGTTCACTTGTACATGTTTGCTTTAATCAGTGGATCAGGCGAGGATTGTCAGTTATTCTGAAATGTTCTTTGCACATGCAGCCAGTTCAGGCTATGTAAACAAGGGATAGAAAATCTCAAATTAAAACACACACAGAGGGAGTGTTACTGCCATTAAGCCACTAAATTATTACATAGAGAATGGTTGTTGGCTGCTATATTCATATATAAAATGCCATTTTGGGCACCTTTGATATAAGTTCTGAGCACTTTAGACCCGGCAGTCTCCAGGTTTGGCCCAACAGGTTACTTGACTTACACAACGGTACAGGAAAGCCTGAATTCTATACGTCAGAATTGTGATGATATGGAAAATTTGTTTGTCTGATGGTTCGTCATTGTGCCCATTTGTCCACATCCGTACAATGTACCATAAAAAGGCAGAAGTTTAATTTTGTCCTCCAATAACGAATTCACAGATTGACATAGCATTTGTGGTGCAAGCCTTCCCTGATTTTTGCGTGGAAACGCCACATAATAGATTTAATTCAGTAACTTCATCAGTATCCATATAAAACCAGGATCATCTCTCTGCTGTAAATTTATGTGATGGCCATCATTTATAATCATGTCACCTATCACAAAAACCATTTTTTCCTATCACTTTCGATCACTGACTAAATACTATTACACACCTGCATATTAGCCACCTTTGCTATAGATAAGAAGCTGGTCAGGACAATAACAAATGCATAGTGCTTTGGTGTTACAACTGGCATCAGATTCCCAGTTCAAAATTGTTGAGTTTGTCAAATATAGACCCAAAATCTGAATTAACTTAAAGTTCTGCATATTGTAACAGATTCAAGCAGTGCATATGTGCAGTGAGTCTGTGGCAAGGTAAGTGCTTGATCCACATTCGAATGTCCATGCTGGTCAGCGCTGATCAAGGTAAAGATCAATTAGGTTAGTATGCAAATGTATGTATATTAGGGTCATTGATCGGGGCAAGCAAGCTATTTCTAAGAGCTGGTGATGCTAACGAGGAGGGAAGGGCTGGCGTGACCTGTCTAGGTTTAACTCAATACAGTGCCACATTACAGCAAAGCTCAATCACTTACTATCCTGAATGGACCAGGTAATAATGTCTCTTCTTGTTGACCGGAGAGCATCACAAGATGCACATGACCTCTACAAACCTGTGGAGTGATGCTGATGTTACAGCTCCACTGAGATAATATCTTTCTTTTTAAGAGGTTTCTCCAAAGTCCTGCCACATTATGTTCCAAATTTCATCATTTTCAAAATTATTGCTATTTTTTTTATTTTTTTTTATTTTTTAATTGGCTGAAAATAGTTTTGCTTTCAATACTACAGTACATTTAACATAAGCAGCGCTGGCCTCGGTGGCCACCAGACTTATTGAAAGTTTGTCCAAACTGTGAAAAATATCTGTATGTTCATCTGAGGACTTCACTCGTGCATGTGTGGTTTTAATCAGTGGCTCAGGCTAGGATTTCACGAACAAAAGATTGTTGTTCTGAAATGTAGTCCTTTAGGCTTCTCCCAATTGAAACTTGGGGTCACCACATCAGATCCCACATGGATCTGCATGTAGGTTTGGCACAGGTTTTACGCCAGATGCCCTTCCTGACGCAACTCCACATTACATGGGCAGGGGTGGGGTTCGAACCAGGAACCTTCCGCACTGAAAGCAGTTGCACCAACCGCTAGGCCACCACCTATTTAAAACATGCAGTGTTTCTGAAGGACTTCCCAACAAAATATGTTAATGACTTTTTCTGTTTTTAGGGAAACTTGAAAAGTCAGCTGTCAGCACTAATGTCAGCTGTTTGCTAACTTTAGTGCAGGTTGATGACAGTATCCCTTTCCCAGGAAAGCTCTTTTGTGCTCTCAGTATGTAGCTGCAGCTGCTTCAACATTAAAGTATTTTTATTGTGAAGTGAATTTGGGATACGCCTTATCATGGTGTATCGCTTGCATTGTTAGGGAATGTCAGTTACAGTCTTTTGTCCATGTGGCGCCAGGCCTGTCAACTCTCCCGCATTTTTGCAATATGTCCCGCTCTCCGGCACGAACAGTCATTTCTCCCGCATTTTGCTCGAATTTTGGTGCAGATGAATTGCACATTATCGTATGTTTTGCTGATTCTACTCGGCTGTGTTTGGTTGTCCAATACTGATCTTGCTTTTCATACAAGGCAGCTCATTGGTCAGAAAATTACCCAGTTAGCTGAGGTTGCCCATTTCAGCCAATCGCACGCCTTCTTTCAAATGCTGCATGCCAAGATCTTTGCTGATACCAAGGAGGGAACACATGGAAACTGAAACGCTGGTGAGTTTTCTGGACTTTCTAGTGTCGATTTTACCACTGTTATGCACTGACAACACTTGAAGCTTGTATATTGTGTAGTGTACTGTGTAGGTGGTCTTCATAAGGCAAGCCTGTGAGAAAATAATTCTCTCACAGGGCGATGGACGCGCCACACTGGCAGCTGCAGGTGCTGAGAGAGAAAAACCGCCTGTTTTTGGACTATGATAAATGCGACACAGAACAAGAAGCAACTAGTGACAAATTTTGGCTACATCTGCACACAGTTTTTACTTCAAAATCTAAAAAACAAACAAAACAGTTACACGACGGAGTGCTTCTGCCTCTAAAGAAAATCTCTGCTTTTATAAATCTTCCCTCCGTAAGCACCCAGTTACCCAAAGTGTAATTAAAAGGAAATACGCGTGCACAAGATGAGAACACTTACTTTGCTGGAGTGGTAATAGTCCAGACTGGAGTCAGTCACCCTACATGAGTCCACACTTACACCGGCGGTGGAAGCAGGGGGGTTGTGGGGCATCAGCCCCCCCTGGGTTTTAGAATTTAGAATCAGTGAATGAGAGCCACACGGGTGCAAATATGGCAGAGCTGTTAAAGAATGTATTGGAAGTAAATACACTATGGATTACAGATACTTTACTTTGAAAAGTACCAAGTAGTCACAAGTAAGAGCACAAGGAAAACATCAGCACAGAGGAGGATTTAGTAGAAAACACAATAATAAGGTAATGAAACGCTGGAGAATAATTACCAAAAATCCCAGAAGGCAGAAAACAGACCACAAAGATGTGAACCTGACAAGTGCATGCTCCCAGACATGACCATATTCAGAAAAATGAGTTATCAGCAGTAGCTTTACACATTTCACTTACTTCCTGCAGTAACAGTAAAAAACAGAATTGTCAACACCCGGTCTGTTGAGTTTTGTTGATGTCTCGTTTGTTAATGTACTTTCTGAATATTTTAGGTCTGGCATTCTCCAGCTTTGGCCTGGCAGGTTACTGGGCCTGTACAATGTAGAGTAAAGTCTGAATTCATCATACATCAGACTCATGATCATCATGGAAAATTTGTCTGATGGCTCATCAATGTGTCCATTTGTCCAAGTCGTTACAGCGTACCATAAAAAGGGAGAAGTTTTACTTTGTCCTCCAGTAACTGATGGACAGATTGACATACAATTTACAGTGCAGTCCACAAGATCGGTTACAACAAAAAACCCACTTCTGAGGACCAATCATAAATGTTGTATGTTTTTGATCATTTTTACTGTCACTGTCTGTTCCAAATCAGTCTTTACCTGATCAATATTTCCAGCAGGAATATATGACTTTTACCCAGAAAATGCATAAAACCTCCAAAAAGAGAAAACACCCCCAAAGCCGAGGGCATTTAGGTGCTCTGCACTGCAGTTTTGACATAGATTTCCGTGAACCTGAGACCAGAATTTCTGTTTATGATTTTGTACCAGGAAGCAGTAAAAAAATATGATGGCAGCAGAGACAGTGCACACAACTGTTCCTTCCTAAAAACTTGACATAAATAAGAAAATGAAGACACTACGTTACATTGTGTGCACTGTGCTGAATCTGTTCAACACAGTCGAAGCAGTCGACTGTCACTGCAGCAGTTCTCACAGCGACAGTACTACCACTTATAATATGCACTACTTCAAATAAATGTGTTAAAGTTTTATTTCTAGGTAGAAGTGTGGACGGAAATTGTGTGTATACTGTGTCAGTAGTGCTTGTCAAATAAACATCTCGCATGCTGGGCCTTCACTTTTGTTGAATATCATTTTTAAAAATTTGTGGTAAGACCAAAAACACATTTTCCTGGCACTTGAGGCGTTCAAAATGGAAAAAAGCGTCCACATAAAATCTGTGCTATAGTGTGTCCAAAGCGCAAGTCTTTAAAGCTACAGTATGTAGGATTTAGTGTCATCTAGTGGTGAGGTTGCAGATTGCATGATGCCGTCGCCGGTCCCGATTTTGTTTCCCTTTGCGTTTCCACTTGTTTGGCGACTGGGATTCATGCTCCCTTGTGCTCTCTTGTGATAACTAATATGCATGATCCTCCATTTCATAAAAATGAAGCTTCAGAAACTCGTTAGCTTGCACTAGCAACCAGTAGACAGTGTATAGTGGAGCAACCACTGATTCTTCCTCTTCTTTTTTCTTCAGTGTTCCGGCTGTGCTGCAAAATGATAAAGACGGAGTAAGTATGTCCCTATTGGGCTAGTATTAACACGACGGTGCAACATGGTAGCCTCCATGTCGATACGAAGAGCTCATTCTAAGCTCATGAAAACACATCAATTCGTTGTTGCAGGTAATTACACACTAATGAACATGTCGTTATGAATGCTACAGTATATCCCATTTCTGCTAATAAACACCCCTAAATCCTACACACTGTAGCTTTAAAAATGTTTTTTCTTGTCATATTTATATATAATTCTGTAGCTCAAATAACCCACATCCTCATTATTCCCACCTAATACTGTTCAAAAGACAAATAGCCAACATTGCAAATCTGGGACAGTAAGCAGGAGTTACTGATGATGTAAAAACTCTGAGGACAGGGAACTGTATAGGAGCCATACGTATAGCACCTAAACTGCGTCAGAATCTATTGTGGGTCAGGGTTCTGTGTGCGTGTGTGTGTGTGTGTGTGTGTCTGAAGCTATATGGTTTGCATTTACAGAAGCTGACAGCTCCCGCACCCCTCAGTGCAGTTTGTGTCTATGAGCTCATTCAGAGTGACAGTGTAGATTAGGGGTGTAATCCTCGCAGAGCTACAGGGGATCTATCAGAACCCTGGACTCCGCACACACACACACACACACACACAGTTGCGCTGGAAATTAATTGAAATGTTAATGGCAGCGAAGACTCCATTCTTAATTGCTTGGCGCTGGATTAAGACAAGATCGTTTATGAAGAGAAATTAAATCAGGATCCTGGGCAATCTCGGATAAAGAAAAAGGTTGCAGGCGCGTGGAGGAAGGTCATAAACGAGAGCAGATTATCACAACGGAGCGACCACGGCTGACACCCTGTATTTATTAGCAGGTCATGTTGGCAAACCGAATGGGATAATTAGTTAACAATATGTACTCAAAGAAAGTTCACTGTATTTGTCTTTTTTTGCCCCCAGAATGAAATATCTGAGGTGGCAGAAAAATAAAAGTAGTGGTTTGAGTTTTCCCGGATGTGTCGAGGAAAAACACTTAGAGGGAGGCTTTGATCTTAGTTTTAATTAGCTCCTATTCCCCTCTAGTATTCCTCTTTTCTGTATTTGCAAGAAAGCGTATGAACAATGCTCACAACGATGCCGCTTCTGCCTATATCAGCATTTTACTTAACTTTCCCTCTTAACTTGTTTTTTTTTTTTTTATTCTCTTTACTTCTCAAAGTGCGCCAGCTCTCCCTCAAAATGTCGCCCACATATCGGAGCGGCGAGGACAAGCCGACAGCAGCGCCTGTTGTCCCCCGTGTCCGCTTTGTTTCACTCCTTCTGGTCGCCTTCAAGACGTATCTGACGCATCAAGCGCATGATAAATTCATCATGTGGATGTTTTTGAATCAATATTAATTTCAGGCCTTTCGTGATGGAAAGTCAATAGTAGGAGCACTAAGAGGCTCCTTTGCATGTTGAGCACCGCGTCTGTGCCGGCGAATGGAGGCGTGATGAGAGGTGAGGGAGCGTTCGCGGTGGTGCCAGCGGGGAGGCCCACACTCACTCATTATCTCCCCTCAATTAGACCCTCTCGCTTTGCCACCATGGGCCTCCAGAAAGCGTGTGTGTGTGTGTGTGTGCAGCGTGTGCGCTCACCCCGCTGAGTTCATCATACAGGTAACCGAAGAGCGTTTCCACTGAAAATCCTTCTCACTGATCACTTAGATGTAATTGGACAGGCAATCTCTCTCTCTCTCTCTCTCTCTTTCTCTCTCTCTCTCTCTCTCTGCGTATACAGTGTGTGTAGTTCCTGAGCTCTCACAGATCGAAATTAGCAGTGAAGCCTTTCCTTATAATTCCTCATAATTCTGTA
>OMMV01042582.1:8452-24396 GCA_900302635.1 Chatrabus melanurus | reverse complement strand
TGTGTGGGGGGGTCACCCAGGGCGTCATACAAGCTAGAACCGCCTCTGACTGCTGGCACGTGTATTAAGTTTCCATGGTGGGCCACCACGGCCAAAAATGCCAGGGCCATTTTTTTGTCCCAGTCCAGCCCTCCTTGTTACGGCTACTGTGTGAACAGTTCAGGAGCCGTAGTGGAGGGTGTTTCTCGCTCCATGGCTACGCTCCTAAGCTTCCTGCTCGGTAACAAGTATTACTACAACAAATCCACTAGTCTCAAAGTGGCATGGGTGTTGGTTTTACTGGATTTGTAGCCAAACATTTCTCACTCTACTGCTGCATCTCTAGCCCTGTGACGTTGTGCTACTTTACCTCAGTTTTGCAGCTGAGTGAACTCACTCCACTACTAAATTATCAATGGTCTGGCGTTACGTATGCTGAAGTGGACTTGCCTTGGTGGAGTTTGTGCATGCGGGGCAGGAACGGGATGTTCTCCCACCGCTAATTAGACTTGCTGATTTATGGCAGAAACTTCGTCCTGAAGTCAATATAGTCTCCAATTATAACTACCGTTTGGTCCCCCTCAGCATGGAGGATGGCCATAACAGATGCCCTTCATGTCTTGGGACCGAACATCTCAGGCAGGCACAGACGGATAATGCTTGTGCTAATTGCAGCTGCATCCCATTAGCAGAGAGGGCCGCGACGCTGGCCCAGTTTGACAGTAGCATTGCAGAGGCTGATTTACTTCCTCCTTCTGCCAGCGCCAAGTGCCAAAGGAATACACAAGGCGAAGTCTCCAACACTAAAAAGGGAAGGAAGTGTGATAAACCTTAGGCCCCAAAGTGGACACACTGACCCCTGAATCTGAGAGCGAGCGAGCAGAGAGCGTGGTGGACTGATGTCCACCTTGGCCTTGGCTCAGCACCAATGTGGCTTGGCTTGTTAGAGGGATACAGGACAACGCTGAGGAATGGTGGCTTTTATCCAATCCTCAATCTCAGGCAGCTGAACCAGTTCCTGATGGTTCTCCATTTTCACACTCTTCACACGGCGGATGTGCTCCAAGCAGAGGGAGAGACTGGTTTAGAAGCAATGGACTTTTGAAGGATGCTTATTTACATGCGCAGTTCCTTTGTTATGCCTTTGAGGGGGCAGGAGTCCTAGTTCTGTGTGACGCCATTCAGATTCTTGATTGTCTCTCAGATCTTTACCAGATACACTGTAGCAGCACTTCCTCTTTTACAGGCTAGGGGCATGCGTACTGTCCGTTACTTGAATGACTGTTTGGTAGGTCCTCCGACCCAGGAGCAGGCAGTCTGACACAATGGCTCTTTTGAACCATGTGACCCAGCTGGGGCTCACTGTGAATTTTGCAAAGAGTTCTAAAGTTCCCAGTCAGTTGGGAACTGGGAAGTTGTGTTCATTGGTGTTGTTCTCAATTCAGTACCAATTAGGGCCTCTTCCTCTCTCCAGAGGGTGAACAAAATTCTCAGCCTTGTCTCATGTTTCAGAGAGGCACAAGACTAAAATACTGTCTATTCCTCTAGTTGTTGGGCAAATTGTCAGCAGCAACAGCTATCCCTCTGGAGCTCATTTTATTGTGCCCCCTGTAAATATGGGTCAAAGGTTTGGGCCTCAAACCTTAGAGATACTAGAGCAGGAAGGTGTAGGTCTCCAACCAGGGACTTCATTCTCTAGCGCCCAGGAGAAACAGTGCTCATCTGTGCAGCAGCATTCCCTTAGGTTCACTTCCCTCCAGTCGGGCGGTAGTGGTGACAGATGCCTCCCTCTCAGGCTGGGCGGCTGTGTGGAACCACAGGGCAATCAAGAACACCTGGAGCCCTCAATAGAGGCTCCACGCAGTACACTTTGCCCTCAGACATTTTCTTCCTTTCATGGAAGGGAAACATATCCTTGTTTGATCAGCCAACACTTCAACAGTTGATCATGTGAACCACCATGGGGACACAAAGTCGAGTCGAGAGGTACGGAAGAATGGATGTTGACCTGTTTGCCTCAGAAGTATCGACACACTGTCCGCTATGGTCCTCCCTCATGGAATTGACCAGTCCTTTGGGACAGGACATGCTGGCACACCTCTGGCCCAACCACCTCCTGTGTGCCTTCCCTTCACACCTGTTACTCATGCTGATGCTTCAGAGGATAGACAGATGGAACCACACAGTGCTGCTAGTGGCTCCATGCTGGCGAGGGAGGATTTGGTTTTGTGTGACCCATCGGCTTCTCATTGGAGTACCTTGGCCCCTCCCACTGATGCAGAGTGTATGTTTGACCTCTGAAGGGTTGGGCTCGCTGCTGAGTTCATGCAATCAGGCTGTGGTCCAGACCATACTTAATGCTCGCTCTTCCACCACGAGGGTGCTGTACACCAACAGGTGGACCAAGAGGCACTCGGCCTCTACTGCTAAGGTGTATGTAGCTGCCGTTTCAGCCCACCACATCTTGGTGGACTATCGAACTGTAGGGTCACACACTCTAGTGGGCCATTTTCTGTAAGTTGCTCTCCGGTTATGGCCTCCACACATTGTACGAGGTCCTTCATAGGACTTGCCTGTTCGCTCCCCACCATTTGAACCCCTAGATCAGACTGATCTCAGGTAGCTGTCTGGTAAGACTGCATTACTTTTCGCTGTTGCACCTGCAAAGCTGATTAGTGAGCTGCATGCCCTGTCCATTGCCAGGGACTGTTTGCTCTGGAATTCCAATGTGTCTGGGGTTACCATGTGGCCTAAACTCTCTTTTCAGCCTAAGAGGCTTTCAGCTTTTCACGTCAATCAGCCTATTAGTTTGGCAGGTTTCATCTCTCAGTCAGGTGCAGAAGAACTGCATCCTAATGCCAGCATACTTTGTCCTGTTCAGTCCATGAGACAGTACATAGAGATGTCAGCTGGGTTCCATAAGTGTGATGCCCTATTTGTTTATCATGGAAGGCACAGGAAGGCCTGTGCTGTATCTAAACACAGACTCTCACACTGGGTTGTTGACCCCCCATAATGAAATATCATTCAATCAGAAATATCTTCATCCCCTGGGCTGCCTTGAAGGGTACTCAACTGAGTGACATCTGTGCTGCAGGTTCTTGGGATTCCTCATGAACTTGTTGGTATAGGTCATCCAGGTATTACATACGGCCTCTGGCAGTCAATAAGAATGAAACAGAACGAGAGTTTTGGATGTCACTTAGGTTGTATGAAATCTGGATGACCACCAGAGTTCATTTATCACTTGGAATCTTGGGGAGAAGATTCCATAGGAGATGATTGCTGGATGTCAGGCCCCTTTATCAGGCTGCTGACTTTGTTGGTATTATATATAACGACTTCTGTGCATGTGTGCAATGCATATCCAGGTATTACATTCGGTCTCTGGTGGTAAACCAGAATTCAGACTTGGTTTCATTCATAACTCTCATTTTGTATAAAAATTTGGCATTTTCTAGTCAGCTGTGAACCACGTGTCGTCTGACATTGACCAAAAATATTTTGTCTGAATTTTGCAATTAAAAAAATTGTGTTAAAAAGGCAGAAGGCAACATTTTTATCCACACGGGGGTGCATAAATGTTGATAATTGCCACTGTAAAAAAAAAAAAAAATTTGCATTGTAAATGATCAAGCAGTTATTTGTAAGAATGGATTAATCAGTGATGAAATTATTAATTACAGCACTATTTTGAAAGTATTAAAACGAGTATCTTAATGTAAAAAGTAAATGGATGAGCTTGGGTACAGACGATGGAAGCAACAGAATAAACCAATTTCAGTCATCTCTGTAAATAAGGATAAATAAATGCAACAATAATAAAATCAAATTTAATATAGAGTGAGAGTTTTTCCTGGGCAAATAGTGGGATTAGTGATTTGTTGTTGTGAACGCTGCCTTTTCCAGGTTTGTGTCCGGCTGCTGTGTGACCTATAATTCTCTCTCTCTCTCACTCACTCACACACACACACACACACACACACACACACACACACACACACACACACACATGAATGATTCATCTTTTTACATCAAATGCCATCAGTAGCTGCACTGTGGAGGTTCACAGCCACAGGCAGTGATTAACATTTAGAAATTTTCTTCCACTGAAAGTAGCTTATGTCTGGCCACATACGCAACTTATTTTATGTCAATGAAGTTACTAAAAGGTCTATACAAATGTTGACAAAACTGCACAAAGGTATCGCGGTCGTCAAAGGATAGGAGCGTGTCTGAAGCTCCATAAAGCTCCATTATAGTAAGATGAATAATATATCTACAATGGCCTGGTAAGTTTTTAGCAAAGCGGATTAAAGTGCAGAAAGAACGCAGCCTACAAATTCCATTATGGACCCTGCACTGTGTACTCTATTTATATGACTGAAAAAAGGCCCCGAGGCTAAAAGTAATCCTTCCCGCACTATAATGAGTTTTCATCCTTCTTTGGACTGAATCGTGTCAGTTTACTTCGCCCTATTTTACAAAAAGAAACTTGATTGAAAAGTCGCTCCCTGGTGTACAGAGTGTTACGTCCCCTCCAGCGAGTGATTCACCGGAACGGTCATCAGTAACAGGCTTATTACTGAAGTGTGTAAATGAAATAAAGCTGTTCCCTGACCTGAAGAAAGTTGTGTTTCTATTCCCTGCTGGCCTCATTGTTTCAGGCTTTGGCTGCGGCATCAGCATTGGTTGATTAATTGTCAGTTGCAACCCAATAACGCAGCCTGTGATAGGGCGGCGGCACCCTGCGAGTGCCAATCTGTATCAGCCTGCAGAGCAACGCTCCAAAACCCACAGGAATATAAAAACTTCAGCAAAGTAATTAAAGCTGGAGTACGGAGCGGACTCAAAGGCCTCTGGGTAATTTACAAAGTCACTCCATTGCTGGCAAATGTCACTTAACGGCAGCGCTAATTCCAAAACGGCTCTGTGAAGTTTGCTGCTGTCTAAACTAAAACACAGATGTGAGGAGTGAAAAGTGCCACAACAAACCACTAGTGTGTGTCGGAGAACCGCCACTGTGGCCACAACGCGCTTACCCCTGAGCCGCAGTAACGCCCCAGCCGTGGAGACTTGGTGTCGGCACCGTCGAACAGCTCCATGTAGTCGTAGCCGCAGTCCGCCTCCTCCTCGATCTCAAAAGTCTGGAAGATGAGCTCCACGCCGTAACCCTTCTCCGCCGAGATCGCCCACTGACAGTCCGAGGCTCCGGGGTAGATATTGTCTCCAAACTGGGCGTGGGAGAACAGGTCCTTGGTCTTGACTTCGGCCTTCAGACGACCTCCGCACTCTGTGGGCACAAAGTGACGTGCACATTTTGTCGATGGAGGAAGCAGCAGACTTATGAATCTGAGTGTCGTTAAGCTCGAGGCCGTTATACGTGGATGGAGTCTCACCTGCTGTGTGGGACGCCTCAAAGCCTTTCTTCTGCACAGAATTATCAGAGAAAAAGCGAATAAACAGTTTGTTGCCACTAGATATGATTGGCGGAGGCTTCTTGGTGCCACAGAAGCGACCCAGACTCGGCGCTTTTCCATCTCGCCCGTCATAGATCTCGATGTGGTCATAAGCGCACTCCAAGTGGGCCTCCATGTCAATCTCATTGAAGGTCTGGAATAAAACAAGGTGGACAGTTAGTCAAAGGTATGGAGAGTTTTATACGAGAACATCAGAGTTTTCCTCAAGAGATGAATGGCAGCAAGATTACACAATTAACACAATCATCATCATCATGCTAGTGATTTGTTCCATTCGGAAGACAACTCCACTGAAAGACCTCTGGAATGATCTCAGTACACCGTTAGGTTTGGGAGGTTATATTTTTACCCATGCTCTGTTGTCGTCTTTGTAAATTAGATTGAATAAACCGCATAACAATCATAAAATTTACACACTAACACCGTGCATTTTAACAATGCTTCCTTCTAGTTTGCATGTGTGTTTAGAAGCCAAAAATCCAGAATACCTTTTTGTTTCAGTGGCTGCTACCAAATGTATAAAAACAGTGTCAGTGATACTACAAAAATAACTCGAGAAGCACTCATTAGAGTACGCATAATGTGTATTTGTACAGTCAGTCGTCTACCACAAGTGCCCTCAAAAGGTTTAATCATGACATGGATTCTTTTTCGAGTTGAGAAAAATGTTCAACAAGCAGCAGTGGCCTTGGTGGACACCAGACCCAAGCTTTGGAACTGACAGAAAATTCATACAAAGACCTTCAGGCAGGGTTGTATGAAGGTTTGACCGCATTATTTGTGTTTTAGAACATAACAGCAAGTCAAATCTGGGAGCTGGTGCCACGACACCACAGAACCGCCTTGGGTCCTGGATGGCAACCACCCAGACAGACAACCAGTCCATCCCCACATCCCAAAATTAACCATGTATCTGCCGCAGCCAGGTGAAACGTGGGCGTCCCCTTGGCCTTCTCCAGGCACTGGGGTCCTCAACACACCTGTGTGCTGCATCATGCACAGACAAACGCGCCGCATGGTCAGAATGTCAAAGCTGATGCTCCCTCACAATGCAAGTGATACTCCTCATCCGAGTCTCCCTAAGTAACCGTTCGTTTGACACAAAGTCGTTCCAGTGTTACTCAAGGATCCTCTGATTTAGTACGTGTGTGTGTGTGTGTGTGTGTGTGTGGAAATGGTCTGTCTCTCTAACTGACAACCACACCTGCTCCTAATCCATCATCAATCCAGCACCCACTAACCATCCAGCAGGTGGCAGACACATCTATGGGATATTACATCAGCAAAACAAAGTTGCTTTTTGCATTGACCTGGTACATCAAAGTTCACCCATGGTTAATCAGTTTATTATTATCCTCATTATATTTCCTGTTCCTGTTCTTTCATTATATTTCTTGTTTTAAAAGATGATAGCATTTATTGTTATTGAGTTATGTTAAAATGGAGGAGATGGACTCATCCATCTATCGATCTACTCAATGTATTTTACAAGCTACATGCCTCAACTTTTTCAAATCCAAGGGGGAAAAACATGTCAAAGAATCTACAAATTGCACTGTGAATCTGTAACCTGACCATCAGAAAATACAAGGCTGGCGCCTGTGCCTGCGTCCTTCTCTTTCCTCCCCGACTCCTGCCTCCCTCATTGACCATATGCTCGGAACCAGTCTTTTATGCCTCACTTTTTTTAATCCATCACACGCTCATTAAGACAGATACATATCCTACAAAAATCAAGGCAAGCTAGGCATGAGCATGGAGGCCTATGCAGGAGAGTGGAGGCTGTCCTAGCTAGGCCAGACCACATAACATGCCTTGCCTTTTTTTTTTTTTTTAATGCACTACATCCCAGACACCACACACAGATAAACATATGTTAAGTGAGGCATGTACAGAGGTCTCTGTGGAGGGCGAGGCCCGCCTAAGATTGGGGGCATCGAGGCGCTAGGAGAGGGTCGCGGTGCTGGCTTGAACTGACGGCCCGTTGGGGTCTGCAGGGGGGTGGGGGCCGGGTCTCGCAGCCCACAGAGGGCCTGGCCTAAGATTATATAACAACTCATGGCAATGACAATGATGTAGATGTTTACAGAAATTGAAATGATGGTTATGGTTACAATTATTATTATTTACAATCATATTTCAATATTCATTATTATTATTATTGTTATGGTTTTTGTTATTATTATCATTATTATAATATCACTGTTACTTTGATTAGTCCTATTATTATATTAAGTTCTTTCGGCTTCTCCCAATTTCAACTCGGGGCCGCCATAGCAGATCCCACATGGATCTACATGTAGATTTGGCACAAGTTTTACGCCGGATGCCCTTCCTGACGCAACTCCACATTACATGGAGAATGGGCAGTGGTGGCCTCGAACCGGGAACCTTCTGCATTGAAAGCTGTCGCACTAACCGCTAGGCCACCACGCTGCCATAGTACCATTATTATATATTTATTGTAATTTATATAATCTCTTCGTTTTTCCCTCTATTTTATTCATCTTCTAATACACATTTGTTCCTCCCCCTCTCTTCCCTCCCTTCTCCTCCTCTACCTCTGTTTCTATCCTATGCTCATAATACACACACACACAGAACACAAACACAACCACCCTGCAGGCGGTAATAAAAACAGGGAGCTACAAATCCTTATTATAAACGGTTTTAGTGCTTCTGGCATTAAGACTGTAAACACAGACAATCTCAGTGGGTTTTTAAAATTCATGTCCACTCATAACCTAGGCACAAATCCACACTGATGTGAAGTCAAATGAGAGAGGGGAAGGAAGTGGCACGTACGATCTTGATGCGGTGGCCCGGCGTGGTGGTGAGTGCCCACGTGCACGCCTTCTTGCTGGGGTACTTATCTGGCCAGTTGGGGCTGGTGATGACGCCGCTCACACTGTTCACAGTGTGATCGCATCCAGCTGCAACAAAGACGCCGCCGAGTCAACACACACACACGGCTGTGACTTCACGGCACAGCTGTCATGATGGCAAAAGTGCGAGCAACACTGGAGGTGAGATACCTTCTTTACAGTCGTGTTTGTTCTCGTGCAGCACGAAGCCGCTCCTGCACTGACAGCTGTAGCTCCCAAAGGTATTGACACACTCGTGCTGACAGCCACCGTTCTCCTTCGAGCACTCGTCTTTATCTGAGGAGTCGGAGGACATTCCCTGTGAAAACTGACGGACAGCACTTCCCGAAGACCACGGTGTGCACGAGGCCGTCACTCACCTGAAAAGAACTGCGCTTTAAAGCCCTTTTTGGACACCGTGTTGTCAGACTTGAACTCAATGCGCATGTTGTTGTACTGAGAAGTAATCGCTTCCGGCTTCTCCGCCCCGCAGAACTTCCCGTGTAGCCTGGAATCAGCCGACAGGCCGCTGCGCACCTCAACGTAGTCGTACTTACAAACCTGCGCAGATAAAACGGAGCGATGTGCAGGAGCCGAGAGGTTTTATTTGCTTTTAATTATCAAAGAGAAGAAGGGGAGCACGTTTACAGGAAAAAACACAGAACAAACCCACCCCATGTCGAGTCATAATAACACCAATGCTCACATCATTGCCCTCAGTCTCGAAGACGTCAAAGAGCAGAGTGATGCGGTACTGCGTGGGGGCCACCAGCTGCCAGATGCAGTTCTTGTTTGGGGGGTACTCCCGCGGCCAACCCGGACTGGTGATGGACCCGTTCAGCTTGGTGATGAAGCCTCCACAGGCAGCTGGCAGAAAGAGAGATAGGCAGAAGTAATATAATACTACTACTACTAAAAATAATAACAATAGTAATAATAGCCTTTCAATGAATAGGGGTTGCCCAGATTAGTTGATCTTACTGCTGTGCAATAAGACTTTAAAGCTCGACTTCAACTAGTCACTGATCGTATGATTGACACTCGCATGTGCAGTACTGAGAGCGGTAATGCCGGGGAGACTCACTCGGGCTGCATTCAGGGCAGGCAGAACCTTCACAAACGTTTGCAAAATCCACTGCTGGGATTGGTCCGAATCTCAAACGTTTGCAAATGTTCTGTGCTTACCTGGACGGAGCACCAGTCAGATGACCTCCTGCAGCTCACGTCAGTGCCTTCCACTTCCTGTTACTTCACAAATGCGCACAGTCGCGCCTCGGAGTATTGAGTAGAGGAGGTGCGCTCACAGTTAGCGGCTAACATGGGTGACGATGGTGATTAATAAATTAAACCACCGTCACACGGGACGACCTCCAGAACGCGGCGTGTCGCTATCTTCAGGACGTTTGTTCGTGTGTACAGTGTTTTTGGCATGTGCGCCAACATACAACTTTTTAAGAGCAGGAAACAGCCAACACGGACACCGGCTTTGTCGTTCACTGTCAGATTACAATGTGACAATAACAGAGTGGAGGACTGGACCACAGACATTACAAAGGACCGATGGTCAAATTTGAAAAGGACAATATTCCAACCTAGTACAATCGCTATAAAACGGGTCTAGATGGCGTGTTTGCTTGTCAATGTCTTGAAATTTCAATCTTCTTCTTTTGCACCTAAATGGAACTTATAATACACACGTGTGTTGTTGCTGCTGAGTTGTTGGTCCCATTTGTTTCTGTTCTGGACATGCATTACATTTTGGTGGATACAGATGGAAAATTATTACCTTCTGACCTTGAAAGGTCAAACTCAAAGTCATAACTGTTTAACTCTAACAGTTTGGAACCAATATAGATTAAACATGGTGGAAGGGTTGTGTCAAATATAAAGTGGTTCAATTTGGGAAAGAACTGACCAAATATTAATGCCACACAGAACCTGAAGTACCTGAAAGTCACACTTGAGTGGAAGTACAGATACCCTACCAAAAAAATGACTTTGGTAGAAGTTCAAGTCGCCGACTAGAATGCTACTCAAGCAAAAGTCTTAAAGTATCTCGCATTTACTTTACTTAAGTATGACAAGTAAGCTATAATTAAATATACTTAAGTAATCAAAGTAAAAGTACAAATACATGTTAATAAAAACAGAAGGCAGTCAGAACTTTGAATATTATGAAGTTTATCCAGCACTTTAAAACATGGAGCCGACAACAATCTTCATAGATGTCTTAAGCGTGAACAAAGGTACAAAAGATGTTTTTTCCCAAAATTTCTGCTTCATATTGATATTTTTTTAAGTTTAACCATGCATCCACCCTTTAAGATGGAGCCACAGGTAGACTGAGAGCGGTGGAGAAAACACCAAATTTCATTTAATCAGATTTTTGTAACGACACTGTGCATTGAAAATGTACTGTAGTAAAAGTACGCAATTAAGTTAGGAAATGTAGTGAAGTAACAGTAAAAGTTGACAGAATTTAAAAAAAACTCAAGTACAGATACTCCCAAAACATACTTAAGTACAGTAGTGAAGTATTATTACTTCGTTACTACATAATACAGCACAGAACCATATATTATGGTATCACTGAATAACGATTAATTAATTTGGATGAATCTTTGTCACACATGTAAGGCACAAGTGTTGGAGTCCGAGTGCTGATTCTTTATATGGTCGAGCTGCAGAAGGGGCGGTGCCAAGAAAGACTTTTTTTTTTTTCAACTGCAAAATGGGGTGAAATGAGTCCCTTGTTGTGCTTTAAGTGTATACATTTTTAATTTTGTGTTTAGCCGTATTTTGGGCAGCGTTATCTCTTCTAAATCGACTTCAGCCAACAAAAATGCAATGATACCCGCCTTCCTCTAGGGGCAGACTTTGGACGGGTGGTCAATCAGATAATGCGGCGCTCGTGTTGTGGTTCGGCCTTAAACAACAACATGTAATTAGAGATAAAAAAATAATGCTTGCATTGTTGTGACTGAAATCTGCCTGCACAAGCATCAGTGTTGGCTTTCAGGGCCGACTGTATTCATTGTATTTGGGTGGCTAACCGTATACGGTGCTTTAGTATGTAAATGACATGGCGAGCAGTGCTAGTGACTTTTCACCTATACTTACCCTCACAGCTGCGCTTGTCGGCAGCCAGCTCATAGCCTGGGTCACAGGCGCACTTGTAGCTGCCTAGTGTGTTGACACAGCGTTGCTCACAGCGACCGTTGTCCGGCTTGGAGCACTCATCCATCTCTGAAAGCACAAAGACATGTTGGGACCCTTTTAGCCGGCCCCCTGGCTCAGTGGCTTACAAGACGGACTGTCCAAAACAACAGCGGAGCAAAAACAGTCGCACAGAATCCCACTGTGCACCAAAAAACATACCAGCCTAAAGGCTCACAACCCTTCACCTCTGACCTTTGAAGAAGTTGGCAGCAAAGCCGGCCTTGTTGACAGAGCCGTCTGAAACAAATTTCATCCACAGCTGGTTGGAGCTGGTTTTGATGTCATCTGGTTTGTCGTAGCCGCAGAAGCGGCCCAGCAGAGGGCTGTTCTCAGAGTTCCCGTCACGCACCTCCAGGTAGTCATACGCACAGCTGTCATGTCGCTCAATCTGACAGAGGAAGAGACACGCTGTGTTCAAACCAGACTTCTGGAAAACCTTGTTTATTTAAAAGAAGTCTCGTCTTACCTCAAACGACTGGAAGGTAAGGCCCACGTGGTAGCCCTGCGCTACAGAAACCTTCCACACGCACACTTTGTTGGGCCTGTAGTCGTCCGGATAGTTGGGGGACTGAATCTGCCCGTTGTCCTTCTTCACCTCGCCGCCACAGATGGCTGTATGTGACAGTAAAAACAATGCCGGAGCGCCCTCGATAGCAGTATCATCAGCACATGACTAAAAACAACTGTGTGCTCGATGCTCTGATTTGTGCACTACAGATTAGCTGAAATGGCTTTTGCACACAGGCACACGTCATCGCTCTGCACAGTCTGGAAACAATGGAGCCGAAAGCAGAGGCCGGCCAACGGCTGATTAATGCTGCGTATAGTGCCTGACACATCAGCAGCAGGGGAGCCAAAAAATGTGGATATTACTGCGGCTTCCAGGCACATTGTTGGATGTGTGTCTCGCCGTGCGTTCAGTCAGCTGAGCGATGTGCTGGCATGGATGGGGTGCAGGGAGTTGAGGAATGGCTGCTTACCCTCATAAACGGCAGAGAAACCTTTTCCCACCCAGTTACTGCTGCTGCGGAACTCAATCCACAGCCGGCTGTCGGTGGACACGATTGGCTCAGGTAGCTTGTCGCCACAGAAACGGCCTGGGGTCACAGGTGAACACACAAAAAAGCAAAAGCTGATTAGCTTTAGTCATTAGTGCTGAAAAATGAAAAAAAATGAAAAGGGACACTCCTTCACAACACAGCGCCCCCAACTGGCAGCCCAATTGCATCGGGGGTTGTTTTTTTTTGTTGGAAATGTACATGTTCACTTTTTCAAAACCAAAACTGCAGTGGGGGTCAAAAATTAGTGTCCCACTCCATTCAAAGTCCAACTTGGGGAAAAAGAATGCCCTGGTTGTGTCTAAATATACATGTCTATTATATTTTAATATTATTAATTCACATTTTGTTTAAAAAAAAAAAAAAAAAAAAAAAAATTAGCATCATCAGAAATGCTCCTATCACATTCCAATCCTCTGAGTGAGCGGGCCCATCCAAACAGTGTTGTAGGCAAGACCCAAACTCTCAAAGTCCAGGCTTGAAACCTCAAGGCCAAGGTTTGACCCCCTCAAGGACCAGACCAAGGCTTGAAACCTCAAGGCCAAGGCTTAAAAAAAACCCCAACAAAACAGTGCAGACTAGGGTTGGGACAACTAGTCATAATAGTCGACTACCTAGTACCTGACTAGTTGACTGGCCGGGTAATTCAGATGTTGCTGCACAGCTTTCAAAAACAAAGACAGGGTCCCCTTGTGAAGATTGTTTTATCGAGGCCAGAGGTCAAGCAGGAACCAACACAGGCCAACATCCACCAGTAGCCAACACTCCCTTCACGTAAGGCTTTGAATAAATATCTAGTAGTACAACAAATATTGGTTCCATGTACTTCAATGTCACGTTTTCAACTTGTAGTTCTGTAGCTGTTTTTTTAATTTTTTTTTTATTAAAGTCAATTTGGAGTTTCACTGCTTAGATGAGATTAGTCGTGGACTAGTCAAAGACTAATGGTACCGACTAGTTGACTAATGATTTTCATTAGTTGTTCCAGTCCTAGTGCAGACCGGCTGAGTGGGTGTGTCAAACAGAATAAGCAGGAGTCCACGTGTACTTCACAGCGTCAGTCTAAATGGAGTTTTAAGGCTCAATTTTACTTGTAGCCAGGTAGTTTTTATGTCGACAGACAGAATTGTGACACATTTATGATGTTTAACAGAAAACCTCAACAATATTTAACTTTTGAGGGATGATTAAAAAAAATGATAATTGCACAATATGACTACTTTAGATGCCATATCACTTTGTAAATTAATTTCCTGCATCCCGTAACATGCAGTATTTTCCACTTAATATGGACCTTTGAGAGGCGCCTTCCTCCAGTATCCATCTCGGATCTCCACGTGGTCGTACCAGCACAAATGACTCCTGTACAGATCCATTGAGGTGAAGTTCAGAATGATCTTAAAAATCGAGAGAGCACGATTACTGACTCGGTATGGACCAAACATCACAAAGTGCTAAAGCTCAGACAAATAATAGATGACAGATAGCACAGCCACAAACAGGCATTGGTGTGTTTGATTGAAGGCATCTCAAAGCTGATGTGGCATTTTCCACATGCTCATACCTTCTCCCCTGGCGTGACCGATATTCTCCAGATGCAGTGCATGTAGGCTGAATATCCATTGGGGAAGCCAGGAGAGGAGAAGTTTCCACTGCTGTCCTGCAGACTGTCCCCACATCCTATCCACACACAGATTCAAAGCTTGAACTATCAGCAAAAAAAAAACAACAACAAAAAAAACACACTGCTAACTAGAAGAGCACTCAGAGAGCATATACCTCCGGGCAACATCCAACAGTCCAGTTTACATCTGTGTTGACTTTCCTTTTACCCCTTTCATTCTCATTGTGAGAGGGTTATTGATCCTGATTGCTCATCTTTGAGCCTGATGGCTCACCTTTGTTTCTGATTGTTGACTTATAATCCTGATGACTCATTTTGATGTTGATTGCTGACCTTCCTGATCACTGAGATTCTGAAGGCATCAGAATCTAGGGGCGGAACCTGAAATTTGAACTTGATCACTGAACTAATCATCAGTCCTGATTACAGGATGAAAGGAATCAGGATGAGAGATCAAAGTCAGGATTAGGATCAAAGAAATAGATCAAACCTCAAAGATAAGATGCACTCCTTGATTCAGATCTGCACCAAAATTTAATCAACTCTTCCTTATGGAAACCAGTGGCTTCGGTCCCTTTGTTGGCAAGGAAAAGTTTACCGACCTCGACTTCGCAGATGATGCTGTAATCTTTGTGGAATCAATGGATACCCTGACGCAGAACTCGAGAAGCCGAGTGAGGAATCAGAGTCTCTCGGTTTGCATCTGTCCTGGATCAAGATTAAGATTCAGGCTTTCAATGACTTCCTAGACTCGGCCATCAGAAGTGTATCTGTATGCGGTGAAAGTGTTCAACTTGAGACATTCACTTATCTCTACAGTGAAATTCATGTCTCTGGGTCCTCGGCCTTTGAGATCAAGAGATGCCAAGGAAGAGCTTATGGAGTCATCAGTTCACTGCACTAAGGTGTTTGGTGATGCTGATATCTTTGCAGTAGAATGAAAGTCTTTAGGGTCCTGGTGCTTGTGAGACTTGGACGCTAACCTGTGACCTAAGGCTACAACTGGATGTTTATGGTACTAGGTCTCTTTGGAGGATCCTTGGGTACTGCTGGAATGACTTG
The DNA here is from genome assembly GCA_900302635.1 of Chatrabus melanurus. Classification (NCBI taxonomy): domain Eukaryota; kingdom Metazoa; phylum Chordata; class Actinopteri; order Batrachoidiformes; family Batrachoididae; genus Chatrabus; species Chatrabus melanurus. The sequence goes on along the minus strand of OMMV01042582.1, from coordinate 9,110 downwards.
GTGTCAAACGAGCGGTTGCAGAGAGACTCGGATGATGAGTATCACTTGCATTGTGAGGGAATGTCAGCTAGGGCATTTTGACCATGTGGCGCACTTCTCTGTGCATGATCCAGCATATAGGTGCCTCAGTGCTGAGGACCCCAGAGGCTGGAAAAGGCCAAGAGGACGCCCAGACTTCACCTGGCTGCAGTAGATACATGGTTACTTTTGAAATGTGGGGATGGATCGGTTGTCTGCCTGGGTGGTTGCCATCCAGGACCCAAGGCGGTTCCATGGTATGGTGGACGCGGTGCTGCATAATACCAGCGCATGCTCCCAGGCTCGACTTGACCCAACTTACTTGACCGAAGGCAAACCTCTCCACCAAATTTCATAGAGGTACGCTCGTTCTTTACAGACACCCTACTAACTAAATAACTAACTAACTAATAGACATGAAGACAAATGGCAGCAAAAATATAACCTCCTTGGCAGAAGTAATTAGTTTGTGCCTGAAAACACATATGCCACTAAATCCATCTTTACAAACAGCTCTGAAGTAAATCCCCTGAAACCTCAAGCATCAGATGTTTGATGCCAGAATTATAATACTAAACGTGACGTAAAGGGCAGCGCTTTTATGTTTTAAGGCACATCTGCTGATAATATACATCCACAA